>NJDD01001102.1:201109-284130 GCA_002245505.1 Calephelis nemesis | reverse complement strand
GTGGTTGGCAACGCACCATTACCACCTATGGTGTCTCTAGGCGGCGGGAATTTCTTACCATCAGGAAATCCGTCTGCTTGTTTGCCTTCCAATGTCATAAAAAAAAAGTTGCCCCGTTCGTTTGCGAGTCGATAAAGCACGATCTCCATGGTAGGGGCTCTGATATATTCTATCCATCCTCACGCTAACCATCGCACGTTTGTCGTCATTTTTCATCTCGACATGCATATTCAACGCAACAATAAATCATTCAGAGCCATCCCTGCGCCAAACGAAATAACCTACTGTCCACGCGCTAGCTTGTAAAAATATTCGCATATATAAATGTAAGCTAACAAACAAAACCGCAAAAAAATACAACGTTAATAATTACCCTTCCCTTCGAGTCAATGATAAATAGCGTAATTATTATCACCAGAATGGTGAAAAATGACCTTCCTTTTGATATTTATTCAAATAGCTTACCCGCGAATATTAATTCTGTGAGGCTCTCCGCATTTCGTTTTTGTCTGTTATTTTTATCCTTTTTTTCTGAAAGTCAGACTGTTAATTCTTTTATAAGATTTCTGAGGACCAGTTATCACCTTGGTAAATGATTAAGTATGATTTAAAACTATTTACAAAAAAGGTTTCATAAAAGTGTATAAAAACCAAATTCAATTTTATAAGCAAGTCGGGTTCACTAAGATAAAAAAGTCTTTGAATTTCCTGGAATCCCATTGTCAGACCCAGACTTTATGATAATAGGTCCACCTCGAAAGTACGCAATTTCAAATAAAAAAAAGGTTTTTTGAAATTGGTTAAAAAAATGATGGATTTTCAAATTTCGGAAAAAGATAGATTTGACGTTACGACATAGAAGTCCATCATATAACCTTCTTAATTTTTCGATGTCAGTTAAAATAGTGTTTATTTTGATATGTCTATTTTCCATTATAGTGGGTATATTACATATAAAACATTTGATAAAAAATATTTAGTTTAACGTTTGCTAATACGTCATAAAATATGATTTTGATATTACGACATCTGCAAATTTATGATTCAAATGTTAGAAATGGCGATAGTTTCATAAGTCATTTTATGACATTTTCTGCTATAAATTTGGAATAAACTCCGAGATTCGAAATTAATATCTATTATAGCACCAGAAAATTTTGACGTTCTATGTATATATAGATAAACTCTTATGTCGCCAATTTAGGCTGCAATTCTTACCTAACTGCCAGCAAGAGTTACATGTTTTGACGCATCTTTCTGTGTAAAAAAAAGTATCTTTACGCACATATCCCCGAAGAGGTAGGCAGAGGCACAACCAGGGCACCCACGACTAGCCGAAGATACTAAGTCCCATAATGTGATAGGTGGCAAGCCTATCGCCAACCGGGCACGTTTCCAATCCCGACCAAAATTTTTTTTATTAGAAAATTGGAAAAATCCAATTTTCTTTTTGTTGGCCGACCCGGGATTCGAAACTGAGGCCTCATGCAGTCAAGTCCAACACCCGGACCGCTCGACCACAGAGGCGATAACATCTTTCTTTAAGCGAATCTTTCTGTGTAATATGTATATAAAATCAGTATATCCAGATGATATAGGAAAACTGACTTTGTTGAAGAATTTCAGACTTGACATTTTTACTTAATATATTGTATCTATAGCCTCTTGTAACAAAATGATAGCAAGGACTGTAGTGCTGGCGACTGAAAAATTTGTCATTTCAATACCATTAAAATCAGAGACAACAACTTTTTACACATTGTATTTGTATAGGTCTATAAAAGCCAAGTTTGAAAGACTATTAAAGTAAATTATCCTTTTTTTTATGACATTGGAAGGCAAACAAGCAGATGGATTTCCTGATGGTAAGAAATTCCCGCCGTCCAGAGACACCAAAGGTGGTAATGGTGCGTTGCCAACCAGAGGCCGGGATATTAGGCCTTGGGCAAAAGTAAGTTTACCGGCTACCTCACCCTTCGAACCGGAACCCGTCATGACGTTATGGCGGCAGGAATAGGTGAGGCGGTGGTACCAATCCGGGTGCGTCGCTGCTAAACTCTACCACCTAGTCAGATATCACGATGTTAGTGACGGCAAGCCTTTGCTCGCCTTTTACGAGCTGCCTGGCACAAGAAGGCAGATCGTCTATTCTACAAAGGAGCCCGGACCAACACGGGGGACCTTTACATATATTTCCATAACATAATCGTTAAAACAAAATAATAATAAATAAGAATACTAAAGTGTAGAATAGTTATGATAGTCATACAAACTTTCATCCCGTATTGAGGATTGCTATTTTTTTAATATGTTTGAAGTCAAATTTTTAGCTATACGCATAGTAAATTTCATCAAAATCGATCCAGCGGTTTAGACGTGAAAGAGCAACAGACAAAGAGACTTTTGCAATAAAACTAAGTTTGGATATTCACAAAACTCGCGGTTGGTAAAGCTTTGAAATTGATCACGTCGTGTTTTCAATGTTCAGCGTGGCCATTGTGCATGTTAAATCTGGACATTACGGAAGGTGACATCTCATCGACATAACACCGTGCATCCCTGAACAACCAATTTGCATAATTATTGTCGAATGCATCCGTAATGTCGCTATAGTTTCAAATGATCACTAATCGTTGTTTCGGTTACGCCTTTGTTATTGTAATAGCTCAATATACAAATCTAAACATATGTGTTTATTTAGTTTATGTTAGTTAGTATTTTGATGGCCATATCCCGAAGAGGAAGGCAGTAATATATTTAATAACTTATTATATTTTTCTTGTTCTATCATATATTCTTTCTCGCACTCGGGCAATAAATAAACTAGTTTAACAACAAATGTAAATATTTTTTTTAAATGTAAACAGGCAAAATTACACTTTTGTTACTTTTGGCGCCATCGAGAGAAAAGATAATCGAAGATTTTTCATAATTGTTGAATTTCGTGTTGATATTGAGTGAAATAAGTCAATTTTGGCGGCATTTTGTTCAGTTTAAGTTTTGTTCATTACATGAGCTTGAGTAATGAGGCCACCGCTTTACCCAAGAGCCTGACATGACTTACTGGTGATTTATAACTAATAACTAATTATATTTTTTTAAATTGATATAAAATTTGATGCAAATTTCTACTTGACTAATGGCAAAATACTAACGTGAAGGTCAAAACCTAAAGAAAGAAAGAAGCTTAAGTCTTAGAACAATACATCTGACGCCTCACATAGTGGTCTAAGAGGTGTATTATAAAGATTTTTGTTTGTCAGGTATGTATGATAAAAAGCATGATAGGTTTTGCTGGCATTTTTACCACAGAAGTTGAATTGACTGACGGAAAATTTATTGTATAACAGCCAATATTAATAACCTATCTAAGATAAGTTATACTTTAGGTCAGTTACCACGCGACCACTGCTAGTTTTCGATGGCCTTTCTCTATCTGTAGATAGGTTATTTATATTGGCCGTAAGTCGGTAGCTGATATTTTAAGCACATATTTTGCTTTCCAATATTCAAAAGTAATTCAGTGACTTTTTCTATGCGCGACGTCAGCGAACAGCCACCGTGGCCAAAAGACACCATAAATGTCGAAAAAAAGATGGGTCGCTGTCCCCTGGCCCGGATGTTAGGCATATTGTTCAAGTCTACCGGCTACCCTACCCTACAGGCAGGAACATGACAGCGATATTAGGGGAAGGAATATAAGTTGGTGGAGTCCCTACCCAGCAAGTTGCTGTACAGTACTCTACGACCAGTGTTAAACCTGTGGTAAAACGAAAATGTATCTGAAGGGATGTCCAATTACAGTTAATAGTTTTAAGTATATTGCATAAATGTTATAGTTATACCCAAATGCTTAAATTAGCTGATTGGAGGCGTCATTTCAGCTTAGCCGACAGCTAGTAGGATTTTAAATACTAACACTAAGCTGAGATACTCCTAAAATATAAGCTGATACATTAGTGTAGCAACAGCTTAGTTAAAGCTTTTCTCGTGCTCTACAAATGTTATATTACAGCTAGAATCACAAATATGTGCAGCACATGGTGTGCTACCATTTGAATACCAAGCGGAAATGCAGATGTTAAAGTGATCCCAGACCTTAATATAAATTTTATGACCTGACCTCAAGTAAAGTCAGTTAAGAAGCAATTTTCATAGTTTTTAAACATACTTAGTTTTAATTAGAACTAGCTGCTCCGGCAAACTTAATTTCACTCGTTCAGTTTACAATGCTATAAAGTTAAAATGTAGTTTTTCCTAGTTTCCTCACTGTCGAACGGGATAAAAAGTATCCTATGTCCGTCTCCTGATTCTAAGCTAGCTCCCTTTTAATTGTCAGTCAAATTGGTTTAGCCGTTTTTGAGTTATAAATAGTTTAACTAACACCACTTTCGTATTTTTAAATGAAGAAACACTTGTACTGTTTTACGTATAACTTATAATTTATTATTTTATAAATAGCCTACCGGTTTCGCTTTTCTAATTTAAGTTCTAGCCCTGATGATGCTGTAAAAAACGAAACCGGTAGGCTATTTATAAAAAAATAAAGTATAAGTGATACGTAAAACAGTACAAGTGTTTCTTCATTTAAAAATATGAATATTTGGAAGTTTTACCAAGCGCCGACGATGGAAAATATCAAACACCACTTTCTTTTATATATATATAGACTAGCTGCCTGACTTGGCTTCGCTCTGATGGTATTTTTTCATTATAAATTAAGGCTTAAGCTATCCCATCTTTCAGGTTTGACCAAACTGCACACGATACACAAATTTGATTGAAAGCAGTTAAACAGTTTAGGAGTCGATCGCGGACAAACGACGTGACACGTAATTTATATTATATATAAATAATAACCTAGACAAACTACAAACTTGATCGCACCCAAAATAAAGCACACAAGTAATCTATAAATCAAATAAATTGCATCAAAGTCTATAGAAGTTTCAAAGATAAAAACCAATTCCCTGCATTATCAACGAAGATTGGCTGGAAGTAAATACAAACCAACTGAAAGTTTTAATTGAAGAGTCCTCTAGTTGGTTACGACTAACACTCCGGTCTATGTAAATAACTAATGACATCAAATTGTGCTGCTTTGTTTTTACTAACAAAATTAGATTGAATTAGGTTTACTAAATTTGGTAGAGCCTCAATTTTGAAACAAACGTTTTGAATTTTAATTGTATTTAAAGTTAAATGCCAAAATAAAGTATTATTTTTAAATGTCACTAGGTAGCATACAGCTATAGCTAGCAGGTAGCTTCAGTTTTATACTGAATAGAAAAAAGAAGATTAAAAAAAACAATATCAATATCCCCGAAGAGCGGAGTCCCAACCAGGGCAACCACGACTAGCCGAAGACATTAAAACCCGTATTTATAAACACTGTTTTACACTATGAGGTCTCATAGCACCAACGAACGCAGTAAAACCTATTTATAAACGATACTTGAGTTAATTCAACCAGTATACGTTTGTCAAAATCGACGCATAGCTAAAATAGGTACCGAGTCATTTTAAGAGAAAAAAGAAATTAACACAAATATCACTCAATTGCAGCCGTCAATGAAATAGATTTTCCTCTTCGAAATAGATCTCTTGCTAAAGAGTAATTATATTCCTTGTAATAGATTATTTCGATTTACATTTGCTACGATTTAACCATTGACATGTGATATGTCCAAAGCAGAGTGAAGTACGCTTTAACAAAGGGACCAATCACATAAATGATTTTAACACTAGGACCTCTCCTAAGTTCTAAGTACTGTTCATGAAATTGATGGCTTGACCGTGTTGGTCCCGGTTCCTTTGTAGAATAGACCATCTACCTTCCTGTGTCAGGCAGTTCGTAAAAGGCGAGCATAAGCTTGCCGTCACTAACACCGTGACATCCGTCACTCATACCGTAGAGTTTCGTAGCAACTCACTCGGATTGGTACCACCGCCTTCCCTTTTCCTGCCGCCATAACGTCATGACGTGTTCCGCTTCGGAGGATAAGGTAGCCGGTAAACTTACTTTTGCTCGAGGCCTAACATCCCGGCCTCTGTTTGGCAACGCACCATTACCACCTTTGGTGTCTCTGGGCGGCGGGAATTACTTACCATCAGGAAATCCGTCGGCTTGTTTGCCTTCCAATGTCATAAAAAAAGGTACGCATAGCTGAAAGTCGTACTTCGAACAGCGTTGTTTCATTATTACTTAGAGAAGTATGCTTCTTAATTGCGGGTGTTAATCCCACAGTGTGATATGTGGCAAGAATATCGCCAACCGGATACATATCCAGTCCCAGGCAACATTATTTCTTTTAGACCTAGAAAATACATTTTTTTTTATTGTGTGACTCAAGAAGTCAACTCCGACGCCAAGCCGTTAGACCACAGAGCGAGGTTAAAAGTTTTTGAATTTAATATAACCTGATGACTATACTAAACCAAACAAATTTGTGATTATTATACTCCAACAAATCACAATTGCAGTCGAAGGTTAGGTCAAGCTTGCAGAACTTCCACTTGCAATGTAAACTTTAGTAATATCTAATAACTAAATCAAAGAACAGATATTATAAAGTGAATATTGTGAAGATCCTTGCATAAGCATTCTGTGAGCTCAGATTCTAATCCGGACAGTATCAGAAATTTATAATGAATATGGATCACTATGTTTATGAAATGTATATAGGTGCTTAAACAAGTATTTTTAAATAAAATCAAATCAAATCTTTATTCAGCTATTTTACATGGTATCATACAGTAACTGTTCAGTAGCATTTGCAATAGTCGAAGGACTGTGACGCAGCTACTAACGCCCACCTCCGTATAAAACAATTACATAATCAACTCTTTTTTGTGAATAATACACTTAATATAACAAAATAACATAAAAATACTGTTGAAAAACATTTTAACTAAAGATTTCATAAAATAAGGTTAGTTGTTTAAAGTATTGATTATAAGTATATGTGTTTGTGTGTGTGATGTATCTATGTGTATGAGTGTGTGTTGTGTATAAATGTGTGTTTATATGTGCATGCGCGAATGTGTTTGTGAGTAAAAATATGATAAAAGCGTAAAAATATGATAAAGTTTGTAAAATTTATACTAAGTTTTTCTAATTCCCAGTAGCCAAAATAAAAATAACCCTAGACAAACTGATCTAACGTCAAAGTAAACAAATTGTATGCTTGTGTTAGGGGTAACACCCGCCGTTAATTTTACTCAGAATCGCGATGTTTATTTAAGTTTTTTTTAAACTAAAGGTCAAATAAAAACAAAGTCATAAACAAATCACTGCAATCAATAGCGGTTAGAAATCAAGAGAATATAAAAGATATTATCCTGTCTTGACTTATCCATAAGAACATTCTTCTGGCAATAACTAACACAACATATGTATTAGTGTACACACGTAAGAAGTGAATCTTCTTGAAGAGATCTTAAAGCTACATTAAAACGAGCTAGCCGGTAAAACAAAAATCACAAAGAAAGCAGTATGGAGTATGGTGATAACATACAGCGGTTTTTTTGTGGAGCGCAGCTAGAGGAACAACAGAGTAATGTGAAGGAAAGTTTCTCTCATGCTTAAATGAAGAAGTTTCACTTCAAAAAGAATTACCAAAACTAGTTCACCCGTGATGCCATGACCAAATATAGACACATTTTTATACATAAGAATATAAATAAAAAAGTATCTTCACGCCTATATCTCCGAAGAGGTAGGCAGAGGTACAACCAAGGCACCCACGACTAGCCGAAGACACTAAGTCCCACAATGCGATATTTGGCAAGCCTATCGCCAACCGGACACATTTCCAATCCCGACCAACATTTTGTAATGAGAAAATTGGAAAAATCCAATTTTCTTTTTATTGGCCGACCCGAAATTCGAACCCGGGACCTCATGCAGTCAAGTCCAACACCCGGACCGCTAGACCACAGAGGCGAAGAATATACAGATTTTATTAAATCAATAATATCGTAACCAAGCAATTATGAAAAGGAAATCTCAATAAAAAACAATCACTACATTTCAAGCGAATATTACATTAAAATATATATATTATCATCGCCAAATACTATCTCAGCGCAATGATAAATGAAACTGTCAAAACCAAACTTGAGTGTGGTTTATTAATACCAACCTAAGTGCTCTTCATTACCATTGACTAATGGAGCTACTCTCCCGGTGATTGTCTTGTCAACAAACAGATCTTTCCGTTGTCAGATTGCGTGTTAACAAAACATTAGTCGCAAAAATGCTTTCGGTAATATGTATAAAGCACGTAAATGTCCGGATAAACACTTTATACATTTGTTTTGACTTTTCTTTGAAAATCTTAAACTATCCTTAGTCCCACTCTTCGTTCTGATTGTTTGATTAAGTAGTATTTCTAAGGATAAGTCACTAACTAACACCCGTAACAATCAACCCGTAACCCGTAGCAAGTAATTTGCTTTTTTTTGAGGTTTTTAAAAAAAAGTTTTATTATTTTTATAACTTTTGAAAAGACGCAAATATACTACAAATTATGACAATCACGGAAATACAACTTTTACAATTTACATATTAAAAACATTAAGGCCAATTACAATATAAAATTATGAAAGTCATCAGAGAACGGCTACCGGATAGCGATAATGTTGCGTGTACCTATCTGAAAATAAACGGAGGAAATTATGAACTTAATACGTGAGTGAAATTTTAATATTAAAGACATTTCACTCCACAAAGTATTCAACAAAGCCGTGTGCACTTTTGATAAACGAGAACTAACTACGCTCTCTAGTGATAAATCCTCCTTGCAGATACAAATATCTGGATGTATGCACTTATTCATGAAACTCCAGAGTACACGTCAAGGAGAACTCATTAATATAATCCACGCTTTAAATGTTTATTCAGCAGCTTATATTTATTATATTACTAGCTGTTGCCCGAATTCGTACACATTTTAAGCGACTTTAAATGGATAGTGATAGTGACAAAAGATTTCCCCGTAAACTACTTATTCCGGCTTCGTTCGGATGTTATTTTTTTTTTCATAAATTGAGATGTTAGCTATCCTATCTTTCAAGTTGGATCAAACTGCACACGGGGTGCAGATTGGATTGAAATCGGTTAAGTAGTTGAGGAGTTTATTGCGGACGAACAAAGTGACACGTAATTTATCTATATAAAGATATTGATAATCTACTACTAAACAAAATTTAATAAAAATCCGTTGAAAAGTTTTGAAGTGAAAAATGAACAGGCAAACTGACAAAATTTTAAGAACCATCATATTGGGTTTTGTTCGTGTAAATGATACGTAGCAATCACTGTTTTAAATAGAAATCTGTGATCAGAGATTTGGATTTTATTATTATTCAGATTTAGTTTTATTACTGTTTTACTATATATGCCAGACGTTCTCTTAGTCGGCTCTCGTAAAAACTCTATCTATAAGTAAAAAACAGTATTCTGTAGTATGGTATTTAAACATTCCTATGTTAGTATTGTTGACTTACACCCATGATATAATGTGCTTAAATTGATGTTAGATAAATTTGTGTAATTTGTCCAAGGAAAAAATGTTAAAGTTCTAATTATTCAGGAAAATTAACTCAAATCTTATCAGAAACTACTATTTATTGAAAGCAACCCTCGGCTTTGACTAAGTTATTTTATGATAGAAACATAATAGCAATAAATATATGTATACAGCAGAGTTTAGCAACATCGTATACCCAAACTATAGTGGAACGTTCTTAACAATAATAAATATAAGAAAGTCTGTAGAAGGGCGTAGCAATTTCGTAGAGCTAAGCTACAACGTAATATGAATGACGAGAAAATATCTTAGGACTGGCTTTGACAGCCATTTCATACACACTTGACGACTGTCGGCAACTGTTTTTGTGATTGCAGAAAGTGATTATATACAATGTGTATGTAAAAGTGTTTAAGTAACGTTGCTAATAATACTTACTGGTATTCAAAAAATTGGAAGATTGACTTAGATCAAACAAAGTCGCTTCTTCTGTCCGAATGTCCCTTTGTGTGCTTAAATTTTAAAATATTTTGATGCGTTTTTTTAATAAGTTAAGTGATAGAAGAGGAGGGTTTTTTATGTATATTTTATACCCGTGTAAAGCCGGATCGGACCGCTTAGTTTATAATAGGGGAAAGTTTATAAAAAACGTTACTATTCTTGCGAGGAAGTCGACAAGAGCCAGTTCATGATAATTTCTAAGAACCCACATTTAAAGAGTGTCGAAAAATGGTTTCTTAACCTCATACCACTAATATTAAGGGACCTCCCAGGAGATATACACGGATATGAATAATTGAGTACAAATATTTTATTATAATGACGCTTGAACTGGAGCAATGCGAGATATTCCAACATTCTCGAGGTTGACGTCGGAATTTCAGTGAAATGGAGGCAACTAATCAATGTTATTTGACACAAGAACAAATAATACTAATATGTATTTCTTTATATGATGAGGCACACAAGCATACAGTTTTCTTAATGGTTAGAAACAACCATGGCGTGTAAACACCATTGGTAATAGGTGCGTTACCGTAACTAAGCTGGGATATTAGACGGATTGTGTAATGACCAATATAAATAACCTATCTAAGACGAGAAATTGAACTTTGTTTTAGATCAGATGCAGGTGACTTCTGTTATTTAACAAAACTATCTTAGTAACAAAACTCTGGTAGGCTTATCTCTATCTATAGATAGGTTATTAATGTTGGTCATAATTATACCAGCTATCCTAAGCGATATGCCGGGATATCACAAAAATACATTTTTTTTTGTAATTATAGCTCTTCATCAAAATTTTTAAACTTGACCCGATGATGGCAGTGCTCGTTTTTATTTAATATTAAAAAAATCATTTTATCTAAACATAATTGATGTTACTTACAAGTAAGCAAACTTTGTGATTTAAGAATTTATATAATTCATTGTGAGTATTCATTTTAATTCCATTCTATGAATAATTTTTAAATAAAAATTGAACTTTTCCACGACAGAATTAAGTTAACACTTCAGTGTAAGTTTATTCTGTTAAAGTTAAGCTTAAGTGTACCATAAGGTGCAATGTGAAAAAGTGTGAGCGTTATTAAAAAAGTACATATATCTTTTTCATCGCTCTCTGGTCCCTTTGTTGGTATAGCCACAGGAACATATTTTTGTAATATTGGAAGGCAAACAAGCAGACGAATTTCCTAATGATAAGAAATTCACGCCGCCTAGAAATACCAAAGACGGTAATAGTGCATTGCCAACTTGAGGCCAGGATGTAAGGCCCGAGTAAGAGTAAGTTTTTCCCCGTGTTGGTCCGGGCTCCTTTGTAGAATAAAAGAAAAAAAATTCCTACAAAAATATTTCATGTACTCATAAAGCTTATTAACAAGACTTAGAATCTTACATTAAATAAAAGTTATGAAGAATATGTAAGACATTATTTATGTAATCAACAACTGCTGATTTCAGCGACTTCTTTATTTAAATCTAAAAAAAGTATCTTCACGCCAACCATGGTACCCAAGCCTAACGCCAACCGGGCACGTTTCCAATCCCGACCAATTTTTTTTTATCAGAAAATTGGAAAAATCCAATTTTCGTTTTGTTCGATACCTCATGCAGTCAAGTCCAACACCCGACCGCTCGACCACAGAGGCGACAATGTATTTTATTATTGTTATAAATTTTGATCATAATCCGTACTTATAGCTAAAGTTGTTTGAAATTGATAAAATTTGATTTGTTAACAGCAAAGGCTACTTTTTTAAATCAACCCCTAAAAGCAAATATAATGGAGGATGAAAGTTTTTTTGCTAGTCTAATATGTAAATAGCTAGTTTAATATAAAACTTAAAAAAAGTATATTCACACCCATATTCCCTAAGATGTAGGCAAAGGCACACAACCAGGGTACCCACGACTAGCCGAAGATACTTAAGTCCCACAATGTGATAGGTAGCAATCCTATCGCCAACCGGACACATATCCAATTCCGAGCAACTTTATTTTTTATAGAAATTGAAAATGGACAAATGGACAATTTCTAATTTTTTTGTTGAACGACCTGGGGAATGAACCCGAGACCTCAAGAAGTCAATCAGAAGAAGTCATCAGTCCAGCGTCAGCGCTGGACTGATGGACCACAGAGGCGACATAAACTTAAAGCATTTTAAAACCATCTGTGTTTTTGCCTTGAAAAAATACAAAGGTTCTCAACCTTTTTAAAAAAAGTATCTGTTAACATAAATGTTTCTACCTATAACAAAACATTTCCAAGAACAATGAAAATGAAATAAATACACCGAGAGTAAGTCAATTTTCCATCAGGTTAAATAAATATTGGTTCATTTATAAAATAATATTATCTCAAGCTGTATAATAAGAAATACAAACTCTGGGAGTTTCCAAAGGTGGACAGGTCAAACAGAAGCAATGAAAACAACGTTAAATCGATAAACGGAACGTAAACATTAGAAACGTCGGCCAAACTAGATCCTTAATCGGAAAGTACACACAGGTTGGTACGATTTTTACTTCTTTTGTCGATCACTTTATTATATATTTGGACTCTTTTTCTGAACAATATATAGCGTTTGTTTTATCTTTCATAAGTCATAGATCAACGTTTAAGTAAGATATATTTATAATTACTAAATTGAATTTGGTCATTTGTTATTATATTATAAATATAGATTAAGTATATCAAAATTATGTGAAGTAGGTAATCATATTTTATACATTCACATTATTATTCGAAATAAATAAAAATTTCAGTGAACAACATGTAGTGTGAACTAAGTCTATTTATGCAATTTTTAGAAAGACAAAAGAGTGTTTACTGATAAGATAAGGAGATTGACACCAAAAATGTTAACGGTGTGTTTCCAACCCTATGCGTGGATGTTATGCCTCTTGCATAGATAAGTTTATACTGCTCCATAACCATGACCAGTGTAGATATTATTGCTTCTGATTAATTTCTATAAATGAATAATCCAAATATCTAATTTTAAAAATAATTAACTTGCGAGCGATACACAAACTTCTACTTTCCAAAATAACCTAATTTATTGAATAAATTTTGAATGAATAAATAAAATTTATGTAATATATTCACTGAATAATTTTATTGTTGAATAGGTCGATAGTAAATAAATCAATCAAGCTACGTAACGAATTCACTGTCGTAAAATCTGTGTGAGACTTAACATACTGCTTTTTCATGTACAATCGGATACAAAATAATTACATAATTTTACGATTTCCAATATTGTTACTGTCGGCGATTGGTCGAATTAATTCTTGGTACAATTTATTAATATGACGTAGAAGATGCAAGTTACAATAATAATTTATGACAAAATTTTACATGTCTTTTTTTGTCGCTACACTCTAGGCAGAGTGGTCGTCAGTTGAGGATAATAAAGGCGCGCTTGATGATCCGTTGTCAATTTTAGCGAATGGATACCTTCTAGTGTACGGGTGAACAGTATCTCTAAAAGCAGCTTTGATTTAGTCGATCCGTGGTCTAAGTTAGGGCTATGTGCCTTTGACACTTTCATGAACCATGACATGTTCCATATCAATTTCTCTCCGCCGAATGACGTGTCCGAAAAAAGTTAGAATTCTACTTAAAACTATGGAAGACAAATGCTGCTTGAGGCTAAATTCTTGGAGGATGGACTTCTAGTTCTAAATTCTGTCCTTGATACCCTTAGTTCTTTTCTCCAGCGCCTCATTTTAATGGAGAATATCTTCTGTCTCTCACTTTCTCGTAGTGTCTAGTTTTTATAAGGTTAAAAAAATTGAAAAATGCTAGAGCCTTGACCAGTAGAGTTCTGATAGAAATGGTAATGTTTCCGCTTCTCCATGTTTCTTTCAGTGTATTAATTTTTACATGTGACTGTACATATACTATTATATTTATATATATTTAAGAGAGCTTTTGTTACTGATAGTAGGTTTGTTTCAATTCCAAGGAATTCGTAATTTTGTCGAGTTGTATACTTCTGAAATGTATCATTAAAAAACAGAGTTTATATTTATTTATAGGTAGATAACAAAATCGTTTTTTTTTGTATAGTTTCTTTCATACAAAAGCTTCCCGCTACAAAATTAAAACTAAGATTCGAAGTAACATTGAAAGTATTAAATTTAAATTGTTATTCATTTGTTGAATATTGTTAGATATATTTTTTTTTGTAACTTTTGAATAAATTTAATTTTTACTTTTTTAGTTACATTTTAAGTTTTTGAAATCTTAATTTTAGTTATTCATATCTAGACTTTTACAGTATTCGGAAGTATGGCCTGCCAATTATCTATATATATAAAAATAAAACCCGTTTTCCTTGGTCACGGTATCACGCGTGAATGGCTGGAACGATTTCACTATTTTTTTTGTTGTATTTGTTATTATTAGGAGAAGGTTCTTACGGAAAAAATATTAGAAAATCTCTCTGAAATATTGAAAAATATACATTTAATTTGCATATTTTATAAAACGCGCGTAATGTCAATTTCATTCACAGTCATAGACTATATTGAAAGAGCATCGTTTGTTCGGAAACGTAATAACATTTTAATTTTTCCCATACAAACTAAACGGGCGGTACGAACTTCGCCGGGACAGCTAGTATATCAATAAAACAGCACGAGCAACTGTTACATTTAAAACTTGATTTTGCGAAAATGTACCTAATTTGTTTATATATTTTCTATCCTATTTAATCATATTGTATTCTATGTTCGTACTGAGACAAGGACGTAAGAAGATGTAAGAAGAAGAAAATATACACAGACACTTTACATAACATGATATATTGAGGGTTAAAGTCCTTTTCACATAGAGGAATTAGTTAAACACTACCCTCAGTCATTATGATTATATCTTTTACATTATCAACTGTACCGTAACACCAATCACATATACTCGCCGATCGCATTTGCAACAACGAGATCAGAGAACATAGGATTGAAAGCAAGCATTAATCAAAAAATGAAAAAGCACTCCGTTGGCAGATGAAGGATCGATTAAACATACGTACAATTCGAATGTGGATGGTTGTAAGTTCCTGAAGAAACCTTGGTTAATATTCCACAAAGCTCTTGGGTGTGATCCGAATGTGATATCAAGAGGATTCAAAACCAACGTATTTGAATGAAGTATTGAATGTGAAAATAGCTAGGCAGGTTCGCAAGGGTCGTGCTGCACTCGATCCTTTGCATACCCCGCAAAGAACTTGCTGTGAAGATAAATATGTAGATATCACGTAAACTTCAAGCAATTTATAATAGTCTACTTTTTGTCTACGACTTTATCTCAGAAATGCCAGAACCTGTGTAAATAAGTTAAAACTGTAACAAGGATGTCTGAAGGTTTCAAAATATAAGACACTTGCTGAAGTTTAAACAGCATTACACAGTTATCTCGAGCTTGGACTGCAACTCGATTAAGTCTTTGTACTTTACTGAATGGAACGCTATAGTAGGGAGTAAGTTGTACTACTTGCACTATTTGAGCACATCAGTTAGTTGACTCAATTAAAATGGCATTGTTTTGTCATATTTGGCTTATTCTATTGTTGCAATTATAATGTCAGTGTTCACCACTGTCGTGTTACAGTTTCGAAGATAATGTTATAGGTTAGAAAACAAGAAGACGGCTCTCTTAATAGTAAGAGATAATCTTGGCCTATAGACACTCAGTTGTTTCAGGTTTTTTTATGTTATAGGAAGGCAAACAAGCAGACGGATTTCCTGATAGTAAAAAATTCACGCCGCCTAGAGATCCCAAAGATGGTAATGGTGCGTTCCCAACCTGAGGTCAGGATGTCAGGCCTCGAGTAAAAGTAAGTTTACCGGCTACCTTACCCTCCGAACCGGAACACGTCATGACGTTATGGCGACAGGAAAAGGTAAGGCGGTGGTACCAATCCGGGCGAGTCGCTGCGAAACTCTACCACCTAGTCAGATGTCACGGTGTTAGTGATGATAAGCCTATGGTCACCTTTTACGAGCTGCCTAGCAAGAAAGGCAGATGGTCTATTCTGCAAAGGAGCCCGGACCAACACGGGGGTGCGTCGAAGTCCTGTTGGCCGGGCTGTTAGGCCTATTGTGCAAGTCGGCTACTTTACTCTCCGGGCCGGAACTTAGCTGAGTCATTATGGCGCCAGAAATAGGTAACGTCGTGGATCCTTATCCTTGCAAGCTGCTGCACAGCACTTTAGTAATGACTTATATTTAAACTTGTGCTCGCCTCTTATGAGCTGCCTAGCAGGGAGGCAAATCATCTATTGTGTTAAGTGAACTTGGGCCAACACGGGTAAATCTTGCGGGAATGCGTTAATATATCGGGACAAAAAATCTCAAAACTCTCAACTATCACAACACACAAATATAAACAGTATAATACCTAAATGTAGCATAGATTTTCTATTTTTTGTTATATTTTCTATTTTTCTTTGTTACACGACCCGGGGATCGAACCCGGGATCTCTAGGAGTCAAGTCCGACGTCAGACATTACAGACATGACACAACCGCAGAGGCGATTAAAAAAATGTGTACTTATTTTCAATTTTCTAATAAGGATAACGCTTTTCAGAATTAAATAGGTGCCCGGTTGGCGATAGGCTTGCCACTTATAACGTTGTGGGACTTAGTGTCTTCGGCTAGTGCCTCTAGTGCTAAGATATTTTCTTTTTTAATATAACTACTTTGTAACAAGAAAAAGCATAAACACTTTTGCATCTACAAAAGTATTAATTTAGAATAAATTTACAGATCATTTCCGTCAGTACGTAAATATACATGGTTAATCTACAATGCACAGGAAATGTTAAACCAAAGTAAAATGTCTACCTACTGATAATATCACAATGTATGATCAATCATACGAACGGTAGAAGGTGGCGCAACGTTCCGTAGGACGCGCTCATTCATCACACTTCGAATCATAAGTGCTATAGCGCCTGCTTTCTGGAATCAGCTTCATATATCTTTCAAACAACAAGCGAGGAATTGATTTACAGCGAGAAGAATTTATTTTTATCTTCATATTATGTAATGGAAGCTATTGCTAAGTTAAGTGGGTACTAGTACAGATCTAGGTGTCTGGGGAGACCAAGGTTGACATTTCATGATCAGATCGCTCGGGTGATTTGAGGGTGGTGTCAAGTGTCTCCAAAACCGGCGTGTTTGTATGAAAAGGGTAATTAAAAGCAAGCCTTGTTTTATTCAGAAACACTTTAATTTATTCAGAAACACTTGTACTCGATAAGAAGTATAGAATCTATCTAAAAGCCAGCCAGCAGCGAGCCAGGCAGATTTGTCAGCAACGTGAAGTTTGATACTTGATACTCTCTGCCTACCCCGTAAGGAACTTGGAGTGAAGATACGTATGTATCGAAATATTGATCTACATGGTTTAATTATAAGGAATTAATTTAATATTAAAAACAGACTGATTTCAATGAGTAAATAATCTAAGTATTTAAAAATTACGTATTTTTAACTGTTTTCCCTGGGATCCCATCATCAGATCCGAACTTGGTGGAAAAGGGAGTTTGAAATGAGGAAGAAATTGCTTTTTTTTAGAAAGTTAAATCATGTCACGATGTGGTTTTATTGTTTTTGAAGTTATACTTCTTTTGGCGCGTTAGGAAAAAATGATGAGGGTAAATTTTTACGATGCGCGCGCACACCGTCACGAAAAACCGACATGATGAAGTTAGCTATAGATAACATTGTAGTTTTTATTAAATATTAAATAAACTTTATTTAACTAAATAACGCATTATAATAAAACTTTTAATGTATTAAATACCTTTTTTCTATGGTTAGTGTCATTTTGTCTACAAATGTAAAATAAGGCAAAAGATAAAAATTTTAAAAAGATTTTTATCTTATTACGCCGAAGAAGTATAACTTCTAACGCGTGTACATAAGTACACACACAATTTTTTGTTGTTATTAGTGGTATTTTAAAACTACTAGTTACATGTTGATGGAATTGGTGTGAAAACATTTCAGAACGATTTGCTAACTTCCGAAAAAATAATAATCAAATCGCAATGTTAATGATGTCGCCAATCAAATAGTTGGAATCTGTTATTGCAGTTCTATTGCGCCTTATCTGAGTGTGTTGTCTACAAAAGAATCTACGAAAGCTGCTGTTTGTTTAAAATTCATGACGATACTCTCAGCTAACCCCACAACGGACTTGGCGTGAAGATTTTTATAAAGGAAATAAATGGAACCTAAATTTGTAAATGTTTATATTAGGGCTAGTCGTGGGTGCCCTGGTTGTGCCTCTATCTACCTTTCTGGTTATTTGACGTGAAGATACTCCTATATTAAATCTATGGTTTTTAATAACATTTAATTCGAAAATATACTCGGTATCAATGGCACTTGGTGGTATTCCTATACATACACATTTGTTTAAAAATTGCGTACCAAAATATAATATTTAATTATAAAATATCCAGCGCAAAAAAAATATTAGCAAATAAAGCACTCATTATTTGAAGTATTAATACTCAAAGGCTCTTTATGTGCTTTTCATTTTATTTAAAGTAATCCTCTTAATTTTCATTAGTGATGTAATAAACTTAAAATTGGCCGTAACATACAAAACTTTTAATTTTAATGTCAAACTTTTTTTGTACTTATGATGAAAATTATGTCAGTTATTAAGTTCGTCAAAGGAATTTTTTCTAGAATATTCTATATAATTCTGTATTTTAACAAACCTGATTTGTTCAGAAAGGTTTTGTTAAAACTTTTAATGATTACAAAAGATTTAATCTTTAAGTCGAATGTTCGTTGCCGGGAAATGCACAAGTTATTTAATTGCAAAGTTCGGGATCGCCAAATAAGCTCGCAAACAGTGGAGTCGAGGGTCCGTGGTTACACACTGGTATAGCTAGAATTTAGTGTGCTGAAACTAGTCTTGCAGTAAGTAGGATTTAGATTTAGTTTAATTATTTACCGCAAATAGAATTTACGAGTATTTTCGACTAGCTGTTGCCCGCGTAGGACTGCAGAAACCTTATTTCGGGATAAAAACTATTCTATGTGTTAATCCAAGTTACTCTCTATGTGCACACCAAATTTTATGAAAATCGGTTTATTAGTTTTTGTGTGAAGGAGTAATAAACGAACAGACAAACTTTCGCATTTATAATATTAATGGGACTAGCTGTTGGTAAACGACTTTGTCAGGGTAGAAAAAGTACGATTTCCTCCAAATTTTTTTTTCCCTTTATAATATACAGTGTATAGTATACAGTCCTTAAGAGGTTGGTGAAAAATTTCATCAAAATCGGTTTAGCGGTTTAGTCGCAAAGAAACAACAGACAGACAACCTTTCGCATCTATAATATTAGTATGTTTTTACAGCAAAAATCAGTTTCACCCCTAAATTCAATATTTGCATTAATACTAGTCATTATAAAAAACCGAAACTGTTTTAATTGTATTTACCAAATGATTAGTTTCCCTTATTTTTACAAGATCGTGTGTGACTCACACGGTGTTAATGACTTAACTTCACTAACACCGTGACATCCTGCTCGGTGGTAGAGTTTCGCAGCGACTCGCCCGTATTGGTATCACCGCCTTACTTATTCCTGCCGCCATTACTTCCAGTAGCCGTGTTCGCAAGGTAACGTAGCCAGTAAACTTACTTCTGCTCTAAGTCTCACATCCCGGCATCAGGTTGGCAACGCACCATCTCCACCTTTGGTGTCTCTTGGCAACGTGAATTTTTTACCACCAGAAAATCGGGCTGCTTGATTGCCTTTAAATATCATTAAAAAAGAATAAGATTAGGACCTAATGTAAAGTAATGTTCTTTCATATAAAGAACAATCTTTCAGTCGATATTTTAGTAATTAGGGATACATACATATACCGTCTATTTTAGACCACCGCATTTCTACGAAATCGCTTATAAATAATATATTTTCGGCTCATATGACATAATTGAATAAATCAAAACATTGGGGTCTAAAGAGTCAGAGGTCAACAAATCGGCCTTCTCGATCCGTATTAAAGCCGATTGTATTACATTCAAAGGAAAAATATTGTGTAAATGAAATTGATTTTAACATAAAAAAAACACAATCTTTGATTAATTTATTAGTATAATAAAATACTAAAAGCAGATCTATAAATGAGATCTAAAAAACAATTGGTATACAGAGTTTCGTAACTCAAAAACTTTTTGTTATCCTGTTTTGATTTGGATTCTGATATATAAAGACAATAGAACTACAGCGCAGTAAAACTGCAAAAACAAAACAGAGTCTTGTAGCCACCACTACGTCAGCGCTTACCGTTGACGTGTTCCAGTTCGGAGGGTAAGGTAGCCGATAAACTTACTTTTACTTGAAGGCAAACAAGCAGCCGAATTCCCTGATAGTAAGAAATTGTTGCCGCCTAGAGACACACACACAGGGTATCATCCCTGTGTGTGTGTCTCTAGGCGGCAATAATTTCTTCAATAATTACAAGTATCAAAAAAAGAATTTATTACTCGTCGCGACTTAATAGTTATTCTTTTTTCGAAAAGCAACTAAACCCCTTTTCACTTATGCCAATGTTAGTAAACATTTTTCAAGATATATTGTGAAATTACATCACAGCAAAGAAAAGTACACTTTTTTTGTGGCTCGACACGGGGTTGGAACCTCTCGAGATGTGAAGTCTAACGACGGGCCGCTCGACCACAGAGACGTATACCATTTATCTATACTTAAAACAATTTTTTTACTGTTCACTTCTATTTTAAGGCTAGCCAGCAAACATCTGGAGGAGAAACATCCAAACCCAATGCTGGCAACATATTTGCCACTACTGCTTGGGTGTTACAAAAAAACACGGGAGAAAAGACGTGGCAGCATGACCTAAAGGTCTTAGCCTGTAACAGAAAGGGAAACAAATTAAATAAAACAAAAATAGAATACGTGAAAATGCCAGCCAGTATAATTATCTCTCTTATTTTAATACAGAATGCTTGTTGTCGACACAGATGACACCTAACGAGGAGATGCATTAAGCCCCCGCGACTCGCACCGCGGAAATGACGTGCAAAATAAAACGCAGCAAATCACCCGTACAGATATTCTGATAACGGGGTATTGTTCAGGTCAATTTAAGGATTATTTTTGCTTAAAACTAATAATGAAAGGATTATTTGTATAAAAAAGTAAACGCCTGTGACTTCACCCAACACATATAAGAAATATTTTTGTGTTATAGTAATAAGCCAACAACACCAATACATAGATATATTAGCTTAAATACTTGAATAAATAATAAAAAAACACAAACACACACACCCATACAGACCCAGCATCGCCGAGTTTTAAATGTTCAACATAAAAATGCCTTCGTCGGATATCGAACGCGGGCCTCGGAGTTGGGCGGCGGTGGTTTTCCATACAAACTTTCAACCTCTTTTTCACCCCCATAGGGGTAGAATTTTTTTTTATGTTATAGGAAGGCAAACAAGCAGATGGATCTCCTGATGGTAAAAAACTCACGCCGCCTAGAGACACCAAAGATGGTAATGGTGCGTTGCCAACCTGAGGCCGGGAGGTCAGGATGTTACGCCTCGAGCAAAAGTAAGTTTACCGGCTACCTTACCCTCCGAACCGAAACACGTCATGACGTTATGGTGGCAGGAATAGGTAAGGCGGTGGTAGGTACCAATCCGGGCGAGTCGCTGCGAAACTCTACCACCTAGTCAGGTATCACGGTGTTAGTGATTATAAGCCTATGCTCGCCTTTTACGAGCTGCCTGGCAAGAAAGACAGATGGTCTATTCTGCATAAGAGCCCGGACCAACACTTGGAAATATCTGAAATTTAGTCCTTAGTGGGTGTCTAGTCAATAAAACGATCCTACTCGCCAAATTTCAAAACTGTTACTTACAGTTTTCTCTCGGCAATGATGAATCAGTCAGTCAGGACATGTTATTTTATATCTGTTATTAAAAAAAGTAATAACGTAACAAACACACAAAATAACTACTAAAGCTCTTATCATATTAAATCATTATCATATCATATCTCTTATCATATCATATTGAGTCAAAAAGCTAGACTCGCTTTGCATAATTCTGTGCTTATCCCAACGTTATTGTATAGAAGCGAGAGTTGGGTATGTCAGAAAGATCATGAAAGTAGGATAAATGCGGTCGAAATGAGAGCACTACGGAAAATCTGTAGTGTAACGCTCGCTGACCGCATTCGTAACAGTGAGATCCGAGAAAGAGTGGGATCGAAAGAAATTGTTGGTGTTAAAATGCGAAAGGGCATGCTCCGCTGGTTCGGGCATGTGGAAAGAATGACAGATGAAAGATTGACAAAGCAGATATACAATTCGAATGTGGATGGATGTAGGTACCCGGGGAGACCAAGGCTGACATTTCACGATCAGATCAATCGGATATTATCCGAGGGTGGTGTCAAGAGTCTCCGAAACCGGCGTGTTTGTATGAAAAGGGTAATGAATGTGAAGGAAGCAAGACAGGTTTGTCAGGATCGTGAGGTCTGGCACTCGATACTCTCTGCCTACCCCGTAAGGGACTTGGCGTGAAGATATGTATGTATGTATGTATGTATGTAAATCATTTCCGTTCTAAACAAAGGAAGTGTTTCTAAAATTGCTTTATAATATAATATTAGCATCAAAGATAGAGATTGTTAACTATTATCTATCAAGCTTAGGGTAATTTAGGAACCGGAAATTAAGCATAGAATACATAATTAAAACTAAAATTGCTTAAATAATAATTTTGATGTGCTTTTGTTAATAATGTATATAATTGCATATACTATAATTGTATAGAGGATTATACATTTAGAAATGTTTATTTTAAATCATTCAAGTTTGTGAATCGACAGTCACAATGAGTAAAAAGTACATTATTTTGCTACTTTTAATTTTTACATTAAAAGGAATATTTAACGAAAAGAAAAATTTTGTAAGTACCCATGTGTAATTTGAAATAAAAATTGTAAAACGAAGCTCGCTTTGAAGGAAATGGGTTCATGAAAATTACATTATGAAAACAGAAGAGTGTTAATTTTTTTTGCTTTTATGATAACGAACACGGAGATGGTTCACCTAATGGTAAGAGACTACAGTGGAATCAGAACACTATAGATGTTACGGGTACGTGGTCGCTGCCTTATGACCACTAATGCTAGTCTACCCTGCTAGTACGGAAAGCGACAATGTTGAACACCGATGTCATGGAGTTAGATATAGAGTAGATATAGGTAGCCGATGGCTTCAACAAGCAGCTGGCGAGAATTCTATTACCTCGTTGTAATTGACAAAAGGAATGGTGAAGTCCAGTGGAATATTTAAAAACTATCATTTTAAAAAAAATATATGATAAATCCAGATTTTTTTCTAAAATTGAGCAAAAATAAAAAAATAAGCAGCCGGATTTCCCGATGAAATGAAATATACATCACCTTTAAACATGCTATTGCGTTGGCAAACTTTAACCGAATAACGACATTGGCGAGCAATGGCATGGTAAAGTTTTAAAATAAAAATCGTAAGATATTGAACTCAAACTAAAATTATATTTAAAAAATGTATCTTTGTCAACATAGAGGTAGTTAGTCGATGACACTAGTCCCACAATGTAATATTTGCCAAAGCTATCGCCAGTCAAGCACATAGCCAATCCTGTGGAACGTTGTTTTTATTAAAAAACTATATTTTCTTTTTGTTTCGAGACCCGGGGAACGAACCCGAGGCCTCATAAAGTTAAGTTAAACAACCGGACCACACAGGTGATTTCAACTTATTTTGTATAAATGACACTCTCAAAATCAGTTATTCTTACTAAATTTAAAGTTTTTATCACACCAATATTTGATTTCATCGTTTCTCTTTTTAACCGAATTCAAAAAATGAGGAGCTTCTCAGTTCAGCTGGTTTTTTTTTTCCAATCCAATTTAATACTTAGTTATAATATAATTATCAGTTTAAGGCTTGGCACCGACCTTAAACCTACTAGTAAATTGCACATACAAGTAATAGGTAGTATATAATTAATTTTCGAAACCGGTTTTAATTAACGTAGTTATTTTTATCTAAAAATCTAGTAATATTTTTAAGGATTTATGTTTATTGCAGGGAGAGTACAAAGTGGAATATACAAGATGCGAATTTTGTAAAGGACCAAAGAGAAACGACTGTGGGCAATTTAAGATTGTGGATAAAAGCGACATGTCTAATGTTCATTTTGAAACTTATTTTGCAAATGACTGTCTTATAGGAAAGGTATGTTTTACATATATTAAAAAAATGTCTATTACACCCATAAATATTTGTAATATTGAGAAATTGGATATGTCTATTCATTCATCCAACAATGTTCTGGTATCATTATTGAGTTTTATGATTTCTAATTGTTCCAAATCTTTACTTCCCTTTTCACATGTTTAAACAATTTTGAAATGATCACTAGCCAAATTGTGACCAGCTTCCTAAAGATGTTTATGGAAACGGGATTTATCGAAATATTTATTTTTAAACGCCGCTATGTTTTCTTTGTTACGTATTTGAAAACTACGATCTTTTGACCTATGCACGTTCCGTGACATTCTGAACACTGAAGCTTGTACATCCCCGACTTATCTTTATTGTCTTATTAGTAGTAATATGTATTAAGATTTTTAATCAATCATATTATTATTATTTATCAATGAGAATACTTACGAATACATTTTATTGGATATAAGTAATCCGTCTGCTCATTTTTTATTTTTATGATAATGAAAGGCAAACTAGCAAAAGGATTTCTGGTGTGAAGAAATTCCCGTCACCTAGAGACACCAAAGGTGGTAATGGTGCGTTGCCAACCTGAGGCCGGGATGGTAGGCCTCGAGCCAAAGTAAGTTTACCGGCTACCTTACCCTCTGAACCGAAACACGTCATGACGTTATGGCGGCGGGAAAAGGTAAGTCGGTGCTAACAATCCAGACGAGTCGCTGCTAAGCTCTACCACCTAGTCAGATGTCACGGTGCTAGTGACGATAAGGATTATCGTCACTAGCACGCTCGCTAGCATGCTCGCCTTTTACGAGTTGCCTGTCAGGAAGGCAAAGGTCTATTCTGCAAAAGGAGCCCAGATCAACACTTGTGTGCCTTTCTGTATTAAATACATTTTACGTAATTTTTAATTAAATTACAATATTAATTGCTTTTATTCCAGGGGAAGGTCGCAATAGGTACTGTTACAGAGAAAAACATTTCGAAGCCTTTGTTTAATCACCAGATAGCTGACCCATGTCATCACTTTGTGGCTTGGCCGACATTTCACAGGTTTTTTAATTTAACAAGAAACTGTATTATTAGAAAGGTAAATATTGGTAATGAAATATGCAAATGTGTTTATAAACCCATGTTCCATTAAATACCGGGTGAAATTAAAAAAATGTAGAAAAAGAAGGAGGTCATAAGTTCGATTCATTTATTTTTTATATATGTTGATCGATTTCTTCGTCATTCCTGAGCATATTTTAAAAATATTTCTGTATTTAAGAGCACGTGGTACAATTGCCAGCGAGTCTGGTACTGAAAACGGCTTACTTATCAAGATCGTAGTCGGTTTTTGAAGTTTGTACATTTTAAAATACACGAAATATTTTAAGTCAGTATTTCTTGTTTCAAAATACAAAAAAATTGTTGTCGCGCCATTAGGAGAAAAGATAGTCATAGTTTTTTGATTCGATTTCTTCATTATATTTAGTGAAATTAGTCAATGTTCATGACATTTTGTACAATTTCATTTAGCTAAAGCAAAAAAAGGCTCTCGAGTATTTCCTCGTTCCCGCCAAAACTCACTTATTATAGCTTGAGTAAGGAGGCCTCCGCTTTACTCTAGACATAGACATGACTTTCTTTGTCGACTAATGGCTAATTTTAAATAATTTTAGCCCGAATTGAATTTCAAGTTGACTACTGGCAAATGCTAACGCCGATGCAAAAAAAATATACAAAATATTTCCAGCAATGGTAAATAAATGGCGTAGCTTTAAATACGGAAACGTAGGCGTTCAGATTCCAAACTTTAGGTTTTATAAACACACAAAAGTGGGTGAATACTTGACAGAGGGAACATGTGACACTTGAGACCTGCTTTCAGTGTAAATAGGTCATTTCGTTTGCTTTTAATACTACAATACGTTTTTTTACACGTTCAAAACAAAACTTCTCTTTCCCAGTTTAAATGAAAAAACGTTTAGTCATTTTGTAAATATCTTATCGTATGTATTACGTTTTTATGACGTTGGAAGACAAACAAACAGACGGATTTCTTGATGGTAAGAAATTCACGCCGCCTAGATAAAAATAGTGGCAATGGTGCGTTCCCGACCTTATGTAGGGATGTGAGGCCTCAAGTAAAAGTAAGTTTACCGGCTACCTTATCCTCAGAACTGGAACACGTCAACGGCAAGCGCTATTATTATGGCGGTCATACCAATCCGGGCGAGTTCCTGTGAGACTCTACCACCTAATCAACTGTCACGGTGTTAATGACGGTGATCGTCTTTTACGAGCATAGTAAGGCAGATGGTCTATTCTGCAAAGGAGCCCGGAAAAACATATTAAGTATTTTTGTAACTAAGAAGTTAAAAATAAAAGGGGTCGAAATCAACAAAATCTAAATCCCTAAAACTAATCTGGGAGGTCTAACGTTTGACGGGATCAAGTGAAAAATATTCAATGACCTTCACAGTATCTTCACGAATTGACTACATAAATTTTTTATATTACATCAACATTACTCTTTCTGTTAATAAAATCTTCACGAGAATCCGTTCTATATATACGGAATATTTGGGTAGCCTTTGAGATAACAGAGCCCCTCCAAATACCTTTTATTTATTTAGTTTATTAGAGACAAGTTAATCTTAAAAAACCTTATTTTTAAATTTAATATTGGATGCGCATTCATAATATAACTCCCTAACCACTTAACAGTAATGGATTACAAAAATAACTGATCACTCTTCTACGCAACTCCTGGTTCCGTGGAACAATCTTTAAGGGTAGCGCATATATAGAAATGCTGAAACGCTGAACGCAGCTCAATAATCCGTCTCGAGAGCTTTTAAGGACATTCTAGACGATTATAAACACAGGTTGTTAATATTAGTTTACATCCGTCTGGACCGTAGATTTAATACAAATTTAATAGTAATCGGAAGTCGGAAACAAAGTTTCTTCCAAGGTTAGCTTTGTTGGAAGGCATTAATACAACCGTCTACTCGTCTAATTTCTAACCGTCTACTCGTAAAATCTTACATATTTTGTATGAAGTAATACAGACTATACTGGGCCGCATCGCGGCAGATTTTTAATGGCGGATTTCCGCGCGGCTTCGTACGCGCGTTCCTCAGAGATTACTCACTTTGTTAATATTAATAGTTTATTATTCACATTAATATCGTTTCAATATTAATGTGAATTTAAATTAACACTAAAGTTTTATATAACAGCTAACATTGGCACTTTCTACACTTGAATATTTTGAATTAAATTAGAGTTGACACTCTTCTATTTTATTTTACTCTTTGCTCCTGAATAATCAAAATCTTTAGATGCATTGCGGCCCTGCCCGCGACATTGTGCTTTTCGACCCGACACGCATAACAACAGTGTGCGCTGTCTCTTAAACAAATCTGGTTTAGATGCTTAAGACTTACTTAATTATTTGTGTACAAGAAAAATCCAAACTTGGTGTTCTTTAAACGATTTCTAAAAAAGGTTATGTACGAATCTTATATTTTTTAAGTATATTAATCGATTTCTCCATCCTTTCTGAACCGATTTTAAACAGTCTATATTTATTTAACCCCAAAATCTAGATTTAATGGAAACCCAACTAAATCGAGAGTACACTTAATTTGTGTGTGCTAGATAACTTACTCGTAGAAATCGATGTCGATTTTTTGAATTTTTATTACACTTAAGTCACAAATACACAAAAAACCAGTTATGATACTGGTATTCGTATATATTCGTCGCCACTCAATCCAATAGATGTATTTTAAAATTGCATGAATTATAAGGAAGAAAGTACTAATCAAAACAATCCTTCTTAACAGGGCCACTATACAATTTTCGCGAACGTAACCAAAGCGACAGAAGCATTTCTTGGACCAAATTTCTTCTATGGAGAGTATTACTGGAAAATTATTTTATACAATGATCACGACAATATGTTGTGTTTATATTTAGCGTCGAAGATTTATAAATAACTAAATACGTTTGGCTAAAAACATATAATTAAGAAATTGTGTTTAATTTTTCTCTGTATTTTCCTGCCAGACAGATTGTAAGAGGAGAGCACAGGTTTCAATATAGGCAATTACCCGCATGAACACTGGTGGTAGAGTGCTGTGCAGTCTTGTCAGGATAGAGATCCACCGCCTTGCCTATTCCTGCCGCAATATTGACTTCTGGGGAGTAGGGTAGCGCGTTGATTTTCACAATAGACCTTCCATCACAATCTTAGGACAGCGACGCACCTGTAACATCTATAGTGTCTATAGAGCCCCGTAAGCTTGCTTGGTTACCTCTCACAAAAACTAAAATAAATACCAGTCGAACTTTATAGATAGGTTCATGTAATATCTATATATTAATACGTGATGCCCAAACTTTGAACCTCTTTTTACGAAATACGCGGACGCAGGAGCATAAAATTTGGCACACTTATAGTTTTATGTGTAGGAGATGTGCAGAATGCTCATGTTTTTCAATAATAATGCTTATAAAGTACATTAAATCAATAAATAAAACATTACCATGCATTTGACACACACAAACAAATTTATTGACAATAACGACAAAAGATCACAGATGGCGCACTAAAAAGTTTGGAACTAAGTAGTTGGTCTTGAGAAATAAATATGGCGTTCTTATCAACAAGACATTAAAATTTACTTAAGGTCGAATTTCGACCAATGGGCCACCACTAGTATATTCAATTATTATAAAAGTAAGTATCGTCACGATATCCTCGAAAGGGTAGGCATAGACACAACCAAAGCACCCACGACTAGCCGAAGACACTAATATCCTACATTGTAATAGATGTCAAGTTTATCGTCAATCTAAGGTAACGCCATTTTTTATAAGAAAACTATCTGTCCCGGCGAACTTAGTTCCACCCGTTTAGTTTGTATGGGAAAAATTAAAATGTTGTTTTTTCTAGTTTCCTCGCAGTTTTTCTTTTTTTTATTATCTTTTAGACATTTCCTGGACTTGAACAAATAATTCAAAACCAAAATTACCGAGACTAACGAACGGCAATTGATTTTTATATGTATGTAAAAAATACATACACATTTTATATTAAAAACAATACTTGAATTTTCGTATATGCAAACTGGTAGGAATGTCAAGCGAATAGTCCACCGGATAAGCTAGTTTGTAGTAGTTTGTTCCCTTGAACGCACCACGACTTGTGAACAACCTAGCTTATTTCATTAATGTCGTAGTTGTAGAATATACATTGTGGAAATTTCAGAAAATTAACGACAATTTAAACTTCGCGCGTTTGACAGTTCGGGCCGCAAAACGTCATTTAACAGCTGCATTGGTTGGCAGCTATCGATCGAAAGGTCATTAATATGGACAAGAATTTTGTGTATATATTTATGTACCCAAAAATAAATCCCCAATTCGCGCGATCATCCCATCACGCCTGAACGGACACATCAATTTTGCTAATTCTTTTTTGTTTTGATATAGTCAGGAGAAGGTTCTTATGAATCTATACTTGCTATCGTCGGCACTTGGTGGAATTCCATTGTATACACACTTTTTTTTGTAGTTAACACTTGCACTTATCCACAATGTACTTTAACAGTTTTTGTTACTTTCTAGTCAACCGGTTTCACTTTTTACAGCATCATCAGGGCTTTGAAACTAAAGATAAAAAAGACTGTCTTTTTATCTTTTAAGTTTCAAAGCCCTGATAATCCATCCACTTTGACCATGCAAATAGTACTTGAGGGCGTCGACATTTTTATAAACTACCACTGGATCGGATATGCGGCCACACACTGAGAAGATCCGGCGAAAGAAACTCAGCGGACTGTTTTTTAAATCAATTATGATATGACCTTACAAAATATTGAAATATGAAAAGAAAATCCGAGAAATTACATGCAATGCAATGCAGCGAAAATAGGAAAAACGATGCTTCAAGCCATATAAACAGTTAGTAGGTTTTAATATCAAGCTATATCAAGTTAGCTGGGTCGAATTGTTCGTTCTATATAATTGAGCCGCGGTTATAAGCTATACTTATACCACGCTATGATGACCTGTTTGACATATCGCAAAAGTGACCAAGTGACGAGCATGTCATTGGTCAATATTTTCTATTTATCAAAAAAAATATACACCTTCTTAATCATTATTGACATAAACGAGTTTATATTTTTTTTTTATTTATAACAGTAGGTACATCCAGTAACAGTGTACTTTAATAAAACGAAAGTATAAATGTCTACAAGCGTCAAACGGACCAACATAGCGTATTGCTAGTTTGGGTAAATAATACGAATAAATATTAAAAAATACATTAATTGTATAAAATGTGTTGCTTTTCAAAATATTTAAGCATCTTGTCCTTAGAGAAGATGTCAATCAATAAGAGTATTAAAAAATCCTGTGTTTTGTTAAAATGGTGTTTCCTTCCTCTTTCTTTTTAAAACGATATAGAGTTCGTCCCGTAATTACGAAGAACCTCTAAGTTCTAATTGGATCAATCAACTTTCACTTAAAATATCATGTTTCTATATAAAATAAATAATTTATCACTTTTTAAATGTTATATAGTTTACTAATTTAAGTTCAATGATCATCAAAACTGAAGGTAGTTTTATCAATATTATAATAAAATGGGAATTTTGAGGCTATTCATTTATTAGTATAATGTGCAGCAGAATAAACATATGAATGAACCACACTCACTAATTTACTGATTTATTCATTTCCATTAGTTTGATGTGTCACGAAGTCACGCTTAAAATCTAGTAAGAGATTAAAAACAAGAAAAATGTAAAATATTATTCACAGGATTTCCTTAAAATTTCGACTTGAATCATGACATTTATCTAAAACATGGAACCGTTTTACCGTGGACGTGACATCGGATTTGCAGATTATTCCTAAATGAGAGCACACAGCGGCTTAATACATTTTTAATGGCGACGCCAATTACATAGCAGATTAGTCGGTCTTAGTGAAAGTCCGGGTACCGCAGACTAAATCCCCGTGGTAATGGGGGTGGGCACCTGGTCTACCTACCTCGCTAATTTCGCAAAGCACAATATAAATTACCGCCTCCAAACAATGATGCTAGAACGTTCTAACCCAATTATACAGTCGCATGTTAATGTATACTAAAAGGATACAGATTTTGCGAATCATTTAGAATTGTCTTAAGTGATGAAAACATCTCGTTACCAGGAGTATAAATAAAAAAAGTGAAAAAAATAGAGTATAAATAAAACTTACAAATATGTATAACGAAATAATGAAAACTGTAATATGTAACCGAGTTACATCAAATCCGCGTTTAACAAATTAATGAGTGAATTAATGATTGAATAATCAAATTAATAAATAAATGAATACAATGTACTGAACAGAAATAACTACAGCAACAAATGCACGAATGAATGGATTTATAACCTTTTTAACAATTGTAGGGTATATTACATTTTAAAAATATAATAATGAACCAGTGGACTCCACACCAGGTAAAACCAGTGGCTTGGATACCACAAACATTATTTTAAAGAAATAAAACAGACAAAATCATAAAATACCCCCGTGTTGGTTTGGGTCTAATGTGTGGAACAGACTATCTGCTTCTCTAGCTGACAGCTAGTAGGCGAGCATATGTTTTTCGATGTAACGTAACATCGCAGTATAGAGATGTCGATGAAAGGTTTTCGAAGAAACAAAATTCGATGTTAAGGTTTTCGCACTCAAGTAGGTAATCCTATTTATATTGGTCACTACCAAGACCACTGTATGTAGAGTGTTGTGCAACAATTTACTCCGATGGAAATCCACCGTCTTACCTGCTCCTGCCGCCACAATGACAAAGCCATGTTCCAGTGCAAAAGGCAGAGTAGCCGGTAGACTTTCACAATAGGCCCTACACCCCGACCACAAGATATTGACGCACCTATAACATCTGCGGCGTCTATAGGCCATCTAAGATCATAGGGCATCTAAGAGATATTTCTTGCCTACAGTGTTGACAATTATGAAAGTATCGAGTGTATTATTACTTATCACGTTCACGTTGTCTTAGTTATATATATCGGTTAGTAATTATTTACTCGTATTATGTACGAAATTAATCAAGTTATTTTTGGCATAAAGTAATTGCCACTACTGATATTGTTAATATAATTATCTGAATATCCTCTTGAATGTTATGTTGACCGGTAAAAGATGTTTCGATGTTGACTGATAAGATAAGACTATATAAATATTACATAATTGGGGGTAGTCCGCAGTCGTTGCTCAGTTTTGAAACAGTACATATAACAGATTATATGAAAATAGTTTGTTTTATTAAAAGAAACCAACAAAAGACACTGCGGTACTGGTAAAAAACAGTGTGGAGGAAAAAGATAAAATAAAAAAATACTACGATATTCCACACTATAACTACTATAATATTATACATGAAATACTATTACATATTACTTTACCCAAGCGAAAAGACATTGAGTAAGGCGACCTTATTGCTTCGGGCGATCTCTTTCAATCTAATTTATTTTTTACTATATTGGAACGTAACATTGCAATAAAAGTACCTGATGATGGTAAAACACACTTTAATTAGAGTTTACTATATTATTATTGGTGTATTTTATAAGTGTAATCTTATATTATACTAGCCAATCCGGCTAACTTCATACAGCTTGACATTGCCTAATACGAGTAGTTTGTGTATAAAGAAAAAAATTAAGTATAGTTCTTCATACTTTTCCTGATCCCCGGGTCGGGCAACAGAAAGGAAATGTGTTTTATCAATTTTCCAATAAAAAAAAGTTGTTCGGTTCTAGACACGTGCCAGGTTAGGATACGTGAGTCACCTATCACATTGTTGGGATCTAATGTCTTTTGCTAGTGGTAGGTTCCCTGGTTGTACCTCTGCCTACATAGTACAGCCGTAAAAATACTTGTATAAATATAAATATAGTTACTGTATGACATTAGTTTAAAAAATAGAAAGTTGGGTATGACAGAAAAAGTATAAAGGTGGGATAAATGTGGCCGAAATGACAGCACTACGGAAAATCTGAAACGATACCGATCCGATTGGCAATAATGGGATCAAGAGAAAAGGATGAAAAAAAATTGATGTTAAAACGAGAAAGATCATGCTCTATTAGTTTGGTTATGTAAAAACAATTACAGATCAAAGATTGACAAAACGTTTTTTTTTTATATTATAGTAAGGCAAACAAGCAGATGGATTTCCTGATGGTAAGAAATTCTCGCCGCCTAGAGACACCAAAGATGGTAATGGTGCGTTGCCAACCTGAGGTCAGGATGTTAGGCCTCGAACACCGGCTACCTTACCCTCCGATCCGGAACACGTCATGAATAACGTTATAACGTGTTCCGGATCGGAGCCATAAGGCGGTAGGAATAGGTAAGGCGGTGGTACCAATCCGGGTAAGTCACTGCGAAACTCTACCACCTAGTAGGATGTCACGGTGTTAGTGACGGCAAGCCTATGCTCGCCTTTTACGAGCTGCCTGGCACAGGAAGGCAGATGGTCTATTCTGCAAAGGAGCCCGGACCAACACCAACAACAACCAACACCAACACACACCAATTATCTAGTTTATAATGTCACTAGTCTAGTTTGTAATGTCATTAGAATTGAAAAAATATCGATCTTTCGCCGATTTTCTTAATTTATGTGTCGAATCAGATCCGGTGGTAGTTTAAAAAAAGCAAGGTGCACAAGTACCACTTGAATGGATCATGTGAAAAGTTTTTTTTGATTCTGATATGTGAAAAAGACTTTTTTTAAAGTAACATCTGACTTTTTTAAAAGTAGCAACATTTTGTGATTAAGGTACTTAACTGCGGTTAAAAGTTCTAAACAAAGCTGGGTTATACCCGCAAACTTTTAACGAAACCTGTGTGGTCAGTATACATACTACGTCTATTATTGTCATTAAAGTATTTTTGAACTGTAAATGTGACGTAACATTTGTAAAGTTTAAAAGGGAAATGGCCCTGAATGGCCCCACAAACAGCGAATTCGATAGATTAAATAAATATAGCGAATTGCAAGCACTACTTACTTTTACTTATACAACAATGATTTTCACTAAACACCGACAATTAAAACTAAAAAAAGTAAAAAAAACAATTAAAATTAAATTATAATTATGAGTGAAACTCGAACTATTCTATTAAGTACCACGTCGCGATATGACCTTAGAACTTTACTCCAATGATGGTCCCACACAAACTTGGTCAACATCTCATACAAATTGTCTTATAATATTAATATTACAAATTTGAAAGTTTATATGTTTGTTTGTTTGTTACTCATTTACGCAAAAACTGCGGAACTGCGTTTTTATTCTGAAACAATGTTCATGTGGGACCAAGCGGGCAACGCCGCGGGTAACAGCTAATCTCATATAAATGTTGTAAAGTGAATAATTTACTCACTATTAAGTATCACTCAAAAACCACTAATCATGATAAAATTAATATGAAAACCGCGGGATTATGAGCTATCTTCCCAAAAAAGAACCATCAACATCATTAGATTGGCGAAGTAATCCCGTAACATTCAAAAAAACATACAGCCGAATTAATACCCATCTTTTTTGAGACGGTTAAAATCTCTACTATGGAGATAATATTAATAATGTAAACGACGATGTTAGACAGTATTAAATTTAACATTTCAAGCAAAAGCACAATATAAAGTTCTCAGAATTGAGAGCCTGTTTAAAGAAGAGGTTAACCGATGTTCATGAAAGGGAAAACTAATTTTCTTGGAGATGACATATAGTTTCAGATTACTAGCTAAATGTAATTTGTCTATACCTATAAATTTACCTATTAATTTTTGGGTCCTATGTTATATTTTCTAAATTAAAGAGTACTGACAAATCCTGTCTAAGTCATTGTTTTTGAGATAACTACTTTTGTTATACACAAATTAAATTTAAATAAATACACTTTAAAAATTGAAGTGTAAGTGACTTCAGTGAAGTGTGAATTCCGATCCCCGCGAAGCATAAAGTAAAAAAAAATAGCAAGTGGTTCTTTCAGCCTTTTGCATACTAGATTATAAAATAGTTTGCATATTGTACTCGTATTTACATAATACTAGCTGTCTCGTCGAGCTTTGATAGCACCCATTTAACATGAAATACATATATGAAAAAACACTTGCTCTGTTTCACCAAATATATTTCTTTAAAAACTGTGAAATAATATTAACCAATCGGTTTCGATTTTACAGAATCTCTAGGTCTATGTAAACTTATTTTAAACTAATTAACAGTTTACAACCAAAAATCGAAAGATTGACGGTTAATGTCGGTACATTGCATAGTTTCACCAAGTGACAAGGATGGAAATAATTTTCAATATATAAATACTAAAATTTTATTTTTACTTTCCTCAAAATTTTTCCCATTTTCTTACGTTTTTATCCTATTATGGACTTCGTTAATTCGAAATCGTTCGATAGCGTTCGGACGTACGAAAGTTAGGCGCGTTCACACCTATTTCGTCGATTCATTTTAGTATATTAAGATAAGCATTAAATAAACCGTTTTGTTGCAAGACTCAAAAATATAGCCAAACTGGTTTCCACGTAACATATAAAAAACACAGTTTGGTTTATAAGGGCCGTGTATTTTTAATACCAGCAAATCCGCCTTTTAATACCATAAAAATATACAAGCATTACCAACTTAATATCGTAACAAATAATATCTTTAAAAGTACAAGATACTCCAGTTCCAGCGATATCGCCTTTAACTAAGCACGTGCTTAGGAATCAGTATTTCATTTCCTATCGAATAAGCAGCTATTTTGATATTGGAAAATAAATACAACGTTTTGCGCTATCTTTTTAACCCCCGATGGAAAAAGAGGGGTGTAATAAGTTTGACGTGTCTGTATGTCTGTGTTGTGTCAACTAGGACTGCAAATTGCAAGTGAAATTCTTGTACTTTTCAATCGGACTTTGTATTTTTCAATAAAATACAAAATATTTCAAAGAATTTTTAAGATGTATCTTTTACAAGTTTCCATCTTTCACATGTATTTTTCGCTTTTCTCTATACTAATATTATAAAGAAGAAATATTTGATTTTCTTGTTGTTTGTTTGGAATGAATAGGCTCCAAAACTACTGGCCCGATTTTAAAAATTCTTTCCCCATTCGAAATCTACATTATCCACAAGTGGCATAGGCTTTGTTTCATCCAAATCGGTATAGTAGAAGCCAAGTTACGCAGGCGAAGCTGCGTGAAACTGCTAGTTTATGATATTTGAAGGCAAACATGCAGCCCGATTATCTGGTGGTAACAAATCCACGCTTCCTAGAGATACGAAAGGCGGTAATGGTGCGTAGCCAACCTGAGGCCGAGCCTTGAATAAAAGTAAGTTTACTGACTACCATACCCTCCGAACTGGAACACGGCCACTGGACGTTACGTTACCGTTTACGTTATGGCGGAATGAACAGGTAAGGCAGTGATTACTTAAAACGGTGAGCATTACCGAACAGGCAAGACTGTACCTTAAATTCACTAGGATATTATCCGAGAGTGGTGTCAAGAATCTCTGAAACCGGCGTGTTTGTATGAAAAGGGTAATTAATGTGAAGAAATCTAGACAGGTCTGAGAGGACCGTGACGTCTGGCGCTCGATACTGTCTGACTATCCCTTAAGGAACTTGGCATGAGGTTATGTATGTAATTTTAGTGTTATAAATAACAAGGAATAATAACCTGGATATTTGTTTGTTACTTCATAATTAGGAATGTAGCGACAACAAAGACTTAATTAGGGCCCTCATCTAATTAACTGTTAGAAAAATTCAAAAGAACTCAATATTAAAATCTACAAATTTTGCCATGTCACGCCGTTAATTAGTTTTATCTGACAATGAATTGCAAAATTGTCCAACGGTTTGATATCGTGTTATGCTAAGGACCTGAGAAAAAAAATCAGAAAGTTATTAAATCTGATTCCAAATATTTCATTGTTTTTAATGGTATAAGGACAGCGAACAAGCACGCGGAACCTCTAATGTTAAGACAAAACCAAGGCCTTCAAAGACTAAATAAAAATGTTTGTATTTAAAACGTGGAAATATACTGTAATTATAAAAAGCAAAAGTTTGAATCAAATGCACTGTCGTATCTTATAGCGTTCCACTTAGGTTAGGTCGAGTATCGTAACGTAAGTTTAACATTCTTAACGTGACAACGTCTTATAATTCGATGGAGCCGGCCAAGCGGCATAACTCATGCGACGTTACCTCGTTCTGTGGTGTGCCATTTAAGGCTAGAAGTGCAAGCGAGAGCACGGAACAAGCGACAAAGAGGCACAATCGACCTCCGTTCTTATGACGCTGTCACGTTCAACTGTCGTAAGTAAACCGATTTTAAAGACAGCTGCTTTCTGCTCGTCGCAAAAAGTGTACAACACTGCTAAAGACGTTTTCAATTCAAAAATCACGATATTTACTTTTAATTAGTAAATATACTGAAATTGTCTTTGATTGTACTAAACAAAAAGCAATAATAGAAAGCTATAAATCAACATTGTTTTGGTGCAGTAATCGACATCACAATCAGAGGTTTGCTATGATTTAGGGAGGATAAAAATGGTTCCTATGAAACGCAAAATAAATGGGAAAGTTTATTCGAATAATATGAATATTTTTGAACAAAGAAGATGAATAGATCAATGTTAGCAAATTATATGCTATTATGGGTTTTGTCAACGATACTCATATATAAAAAATATTTAAAAACTCATACTAATATTATTAAAGCAAAAGTACAGACTTTTGCTAATTTTCCCTCATGGCTAAAGTGCTTAACCCATTTTAATTAAATTTGATATGTATAAAGCTAAAGATCCGGGTTCAAACATAGGTTAGTTTAAACAAAATCAACCCCCCAAAGAGCTATAAAATGGGATGAAAGTTTGATCGAAAATCTTAACTATTCTACTCTGACGAAGCCAAGGGCAAATAATTAATAAATATGCGCTACGCAATACAAAAAAATGTGTTAATCACACAAGTTTTTACCTACGTCTGGAATCGAAAAAAGCCTTGCATTTCATTGGTAAACCTAGTCGTCGACTAATAATACGGTCATAAAATGAATATATGGAGGGATGAATATTTATTATAGCACTAACGTATCGACAGATGTGCTTGAATTTGAGACATAAGTCATGCCTAAGAAACATCAACTACAATTTATGTTGACTACTCAAGTGGTCATGATCATAACGTATGTCCTGGGTCTAGACCTGGACCCAGTGATTTAAGATGGTGTTGTTGATCAAAATCGTACAAGGGCCTTGTCTACATTGATTATATTTCAGTAAAAATAATGAGGAAAAAGAAAGAAAAGGAAGGTAAAAGGAAAAAAGTACTAAAATCCTTTTAGCATGAAATATTTTTCCCGAAATTTTATTTGATTTCGCACCACGGGATCAATCATGGATCTATTTTAATCTAGATTTTTACACAGAAAGGTAACAATCGAAAGTAAAGTAGTTAGTTTACAATTTACTGACATTGTCCAAAACAACAGCAATTACTGACGTTATGACGCCAGTAATAGACAATACGGTGAGAGTAAACCTTAGACCACCTAGACATATCATTCCAAATATATTTTTAACAATGTTGACAACCTAATATAACATCATAAACTGCCGCTTCATAAGTAATCTCAAGTCACCACAAAAATTTGATCTCCCTAAAATCATAAAGAAAATCCCCGAAAAGGTAGGCAGAAAAATAACAATATCATCCATGACTAGCCGAAGACACTAATTCCCACTACATCATATTCAGTCCAGAGCAACGTTACTTTTTATTAAAGAAATGAAAAAAACACATTTCCTTTCAGTTTCCTGACCTAGGCATCGAACCCGAGAACTCATAAAGTCATATCCAGCACCAGGCCGCTAACCCACAAAGGCAATCCTATTTGAATAATAAAAACGTAATTAGTCTTTCGAAAAAATAATCAATTCGTTTGTACTTATAAATTTAATTGGCCAGGGCGAGAGTTTATACCCATTCAGCTCAAATTGCACGTGAAATGATGAAAATGAATTTCACGTGAATATGTATACGATAAGCGTTCCGAAATCAGACTATTTAAGTCCGGGACCCGTCATTAGGCACGACCAGTCCCAACTCCCAGCCCGTCTGAATACATACTTCATGGTTTTGTATAATGGGCCAGCTCACTGTTCAAACATTTTCACCTCGCTACGTTCAGCTTAAAGTTGATTTCGATTTCCATACAACGTATTACTTTGATCTATACACCGGAAGAAGATACGCTATGATTTTCGTCTGTTGATTTGAAGGTTTTGTATGTGTATTGACGATAAGGCGTAATTTGTGTACTTTAGTTGCCTCTGTGGTCGAGGGTTTCAGGAGTTAGAATTGACTACATGAGGTCCTGGATTCGTTTTATCGGCCGGGCAACAAAAAGAAAATTTGAATTTTCCAATTTTCTAATTAAAAAAGATTTATTTATGCCCGGTTAGCGATGGGCTTGTCACCTATTACACTGTGGGACTTTGTTTTCGGCTACTTTAGGGAGTAGGTGACAAGGCTATCGCCCACTGGGCACATATCCAATTCCGGGCAACGTAATTTTTATTAGAAAATTGAAAATACATATTTTCTGTTTTTTATTTGTTCCCCGACCCGGGGATCCAACCCAGGACCTCGTCAAGTTCAACGCTTGATCACTAGACCACAGAGGCGAATGCAGAAACGTATTTAACGAATAATCCAGCCAACATTCTTCCATTCAAGCTTTTTAAATCAAATTTATTACCGACGAGGACATGCACAAATGTGAATACAAGTCGAATTACTTATTACACGAAGCTGAAAATAAACATAAATTCTATTACATTTCATGAGATGTAATTATTTATTTATTACTTTTCTTATTTACAAATTCAATCTAATTTATATATCCTATGTGGTCCCGTGAGGTCCCGAGTTCGATCCCCAGATCGGGAAACAAAACAAATTAGAAAATGTACATTTTCCATTTTCTAAAAAGTACAAATAACGTTACCCGGGACTGGATATGTTGGTTGGCGATAGACTTGCCACCTATCATATTGCGAGACTTAGTGTCTTCGCCCAGTCGTGGGTGTACTGCGTGCCTCTGTCTAATGGTTCGGGAATATGGGCGTGAAGATACCTTTTTTGCATTCTAATGTTGTACTTAAATTTTGTCAGAAGTGTATTAAATACTAGTCGTTTACTTAGGACATCGTCAGCGTAGAACATTTTGTTTGATTTTTAAAATAAGACTATGTTTCAACTCGAGTTTAACAATAAACATGTAGAATATGATCAAATCCAGCAATTCATCCGTGAAAGCGTAAGTCCAGACGGGCACATAGACTGAGAAACTTCCACATATACAGAATACTTTCGAAATTATTAAACGAAATATTTTATTTCGTTTAATATAAAAATGAAGCCCCATTTCGCGTGGTCACAACAAACAAATGGACAAATTTTGCTAATTTTTTTTTGTCTTTAGTTTGATTGTCAAAAGAAAGTTTTTAGGAAACTAAAAAATGAAAAATTGCTGGGATAAGGGAAAAATAATGTGTTAATCGATTCCAACTTCTAGGTAGCTGTTAATGTCAAGCGATACGAAGTTCACAGAACAATAAGTTCTTCACTACATAGTATAAAACAAAGTCGCTTCTTCAGTCCTTATGTCCCTTTGTAAGATTAAATCTTTAAAACTACGAAACAGATTGTGATGTGGTTTTTTTTACTAGATAGAGTTATTGAAAAGGAAGGTTTATATGTATATTTTATACTCGTGCAAAACAGGAACAGCCGCTAGTATGTTCTGAATTTGAATAATAAATATAACGAACAGACTTCCAAAGGTGGTCTTTTGACTATACTCTCTGTGGTCGGCGAAAAATTTAAGAGGAAATTCCGTACAATATGCGCCTGTCTTTAGTAATATAAACTGCCCTCTCAATCTGTCCCCTAGCCCAGGAATGTAGCGAGAATCTTTACCTCTTCAGACGTTGGGTGAGACTCCTTTGCTATGAAACCGTTTACAGAAATAACTAGCAACACAACAGCATCGTAAAATGTAAACATTTTACGCTTTCTCAGACTAAATTTCGAAAAGTCCAGGCGACCAGAGCGTTGAAATACAGTCACTGAAAATAGTAGAAAATGTTGGTCTTATCCAGACACATGATTTTATGTAGCTCTGATATACAGGGTTACATTTACGGCCAATATTAATAATGAATCCTAATCCAAAACTTGTTGTCCAAGATTGATATTTTGATCCATTTTATGTTATCGCTTGCCAATAACATATCTGTGGACAGGATTATTATGGCAGTTAGGTAAAGGATAGGCCGGCGGATACGCAACAACAATAATAACAACAACAAATATCCCTGGACAAGTAACATAAATTGAATCTAACCCCAAAGTAAGCAAATTATATGCTTGTGTTATGGGTGTTAGTCAACGATACTAATACATAGAAATACTTAAATATATACCAGAATAAATTTAATAAACACCCAGACCCGTAAATGCAGACATCTAAATGTTCATCACACAAATGCCCGCCCCCGTCGGGAATCGAACCCGAGCCTCGCGGTTGATCGGTGTAGTTAGGCGTGTACGCTAGCCACTCGACCAACGATCTATACGCATAGATACGCAGCTATCTAGATTGCTTGAAATTCATCTTTAGAGAAATATTATTAACATTGGCCGTTAAAGAATCAGCCAAGTTTTGAGAAACGGTTCGGCATCGATAACACTTTCGATTTACGAAAAAACTAAAAATAATTAAATTTATACCCCCTAACATTAAAATTTGGTCGATCCTTTTAAAGTGGGTGTATAAGTAGTTTCGCTATAAGTCTGTTTGAGTAACAGATTATTAAACCTGAGCCCTTACCATCAGTTGGTATAGATCACATTCAGTAAGTTACGTGTCTAAATCTATGACACTTTCGGTCTAAAAATGCGTTTCTCTTAATTTCCAATAGAGGCGCTGTTTAAAGTTTTCATACACATAATTTACAGGGACGCGACGCAGACGGTACCAAGTATAGTCAACTTGGCAGGCCGTAAACTCATGATATGGACCCAGGGCTTGTCAAGTTGACTGTGCTCACGACGTCCGTCTCTTAAAATTATTTGTATAAAACTTTGAACAGCAATAACGCCTTCGCAAAATAACGAAAAGTCGAATAACGCCTCAACTTTGCTGATAAAAACAAATTCTCTGACAAGTTAACAAATACTTACGTGTAGTTTAGGAAGACTTACCTGTAAAAGAACAAAACATTATTATTAATCATTTGTAATAACAAAAAAGTTATAAAAATTGTGAAAAATATAATTTGCTGTTTCGTTGTTGGTTGTGAGTTTTCCAGAAAAACCAAATTTATTCCACATTCAGTGTCCTACATATAACTTGGTGAAGAACAACAAAGGTAGTAAGTATTACGATGGTAGTACAAGGCAGTTAGTTATAGTTCTTGTTGTCGGAAAATCTGTTTTGCCGTTTCTTCTCCTGATTGGCTAGGTTTGGAAAAATTGGTAGTTCACGGTAGATAGAGTTACATTTACTTTAATTTAAAAAATATGTTTGATTATTAACTTAAATTGTATTTTAAAGTAACGAAAAATATTTTGAATATTAAAATATATGTTAAATAATATTTTTTATATAAATATTAAAATATGTTAACAAAACCAAATTTAGTGGTAAAATATGTTGAAATGCTTAAATAGCTTTATAACAACTTTAAACACACATATTCTACAAATAAATATTAATTTCCTTCATATAATTTCATTTCAAAAAGAAATATTTGTATATTACATACTTTTACATAAATAGGTCAAAGTATTACGAGTATATAGCGGACTTATCTACAGGGTGAGGACTCAGACTCAGAAACCATGTTATTTTAAAAAATTAGAAAGTGCGTTGGTCAGCGACTGACGATTGGTCGCAACATGTAATTTAAGTCCTGTCTTACGAGCTGCCTCGCAAGGTAGCATATGGTCCATTGGACACAAGAGACCCGGGCTTATTTATTTCTAAGTTTAGCATTACCATCTCTATCTAGGAATCTATGTCTATGCAACCCTCGATATTGCAGTTGTTACCAACGATATCATGACCAATGATGGTGATAATTTTCCGTCAAGTATACTTTAATAGTTATAATGCTTTTCAAATAAAAAAAAATAAGTTGCTCTTCAGTTATGGTGTCGACTTCATAAGGTCCTGGGTTTGAAATCCAGGCCGACAAAACTATATTTTCTCAACAAACAAAATATTATGAAAACAACGTTGCTCGGGAATGGACAAGTGTACGGTTGGCAAAGGGCTTGCCTATCACATTACAGGACTAAGTGCCTTCGGCTAGTCGTGGGTGTCAAGGTTGTTCCGCTGTCTATCTGCTCGTGGATACGGGTTTAAAAATTTATTGTTTACTTATTTTGGGGTCAGATATATTTGTACAATAATCACTTAAATACACCAAAAAATAAAAATTTCAAATCATATAACTACTTATACCTACGGCTTCGCTCGAATTTAAGCCTATATTTATTATCAAACTTTTTTTAAACTTTCAATAGCATGAATATATGCAAAAAGTTTCATTATGATTGGTTAAGTAGTTTTCGCGTGAAAGCGTAGCAAACTTAGATTCTCATTTACAATATTAGTAGGGATGTACAAGAACTTAATGTTATTCGCTTATTCAGCCTCGGCTTTGAAAATACAAAACAAAATATTCAAATTTGGATAGACCGACGTGATCGGTATATTAAATACAAATATTTCTTTAACAATCTTCAAAATTAATATTTGTATTGACACCATTTGCAGATGTTTATAGATATAATCATCTTCAAATTGCAACAATGATAAAGATCTGTATAATGAAATAAAATCACAGACTCGGTCGAAATATAGGTAACATTTCTGTCTCAAAATTGCAGCCTTAAAATTTTCTTTGCATGTAAGATCTCTGTAGTAGGTGTATTATTATCGTAGTATGCAATAGAATTTAAAAGATTGTCGCTGAAACGATGACTGGAAAAGCCAAGAATATTGGAAATTGTTAAAAAGAAATTGCAGCTCCGATATTAGCAATGCATTTCTATTGAAAGTTGTCGACGGAATCAGTGGTTTTAATCGCAAATTGGAATTTCAAATTGGTTCCCAGAGAATAGAATCCTAAAATCTTGCTCTCAGAGACACTAATGCGATATGATTAATAGTCCTCGTGATTATTTAAACCTTTTAGCAAACGTCGTCCATATCTTAGACAACGTGGAAATACTTGAACACTTTTGCCAGGTGATTTTAATATTTTACACGCAGCAAAATTGAAAAAAAAACAGCTCCAATTTAATTTGTACATCGCGGTTTAATAATTTCTTAATCTCGAATATACTACAGATTTGATCATTATATTTCTTGAAAGGGAGATAACGACTCTGTACATAAATTTTATCAAGCTTATTTAGTTATACATGAGACCATCTCGAAATTATAATCTACCTTTCGGAAAAAACATCAAAATCTGTTTGTTGGTTTAGTAATCACGTAACAAACAAACAAAAAACATACAGTCGAATGGAAACCTCCTTTTATACTATTAAAAAGGGTAGGTACATAAGGGTAATTTTTAAACAATCAATATACTATTATAAGCAAATATTACAGATTAAGCACAAAGTCATGTTAAACATTCATTTTATCCCTTCGCTTGCTTTTTATTATTGTCGAGTTTTAATTATAACGCTGTTAAAAAATTACTTTTTTTAATTGAGTGGTTTCGTTTTAAAAGTCATCGCTTTAGAAGGGTTCCTCTACTTAAATGACTTCAAAACGGGAAAAGACACTTGTTATTTCTACTTTTTTTAAAATACTTCTTGTTTTTCTAAATATCACAATGTTTCGGTCTTATTGCAAGACAGAATTAAAAGATTTGCCTCTTTTTCACCATTCGAACTACAAAAGATCGAAATTCACTTCTTAAAGAAGCATTTACGGCGAATTACAATTAGGCATTTTTAAAGCGAGAGTGAATATGTTTATTCTGTCTAAGTGTCTAGTTTAATCACTATTTTTGAGTATATCACTTTCCATCAGGCGTTGTATGTATGAAATAAATTACCTGATATAAAAAAGTTACAGAAGAAGTTCTGTAACTGTTACTACTACACTTTTACTTTATATACTTAGTTATTAATTCTGAATGTTCAGAATAACCTGAAAAAGATTTTGCAAGAAAAAAGAATACAGGCAGACAAAGTCGAAAATTTATTAAAATTGATTAAGCCGACAGTAGTCTAATATTTTCACTAAAGACTAACACTAAGTCTACTAATTTTAAATAAATTCAGACCGTTATTTTTATTAATTCATATAGCAATTTCATGCTTTCATAATTCAAAACATTAGATACAAAACTTTTAATATTAAATTTATTTTATATTAGAATAACTTCTAATTTAATAAATGTCAAGGTATGATCTATAAAATTATTGAAATGCCATTGACAAGATTTCGCTCGGAGCGCCCTTATGAAATATTATGACTATTCGCAATATTTCATAAGTATCAGAGCGAAAAGCCATTTAATTTTATGGCAACATCCTGTTCTTGGAGAAGTTATCTACATCTGGTTCCATTTACAAACTTTTGATATAATATACATTCTACCGACATCCAACACTTGAATACCGATAAGATAGGTACCGGGAATTCTTTATCATTCAAAACTCGTCACGTGCCGGCACCACTGCATTTTCTCACTCACATGGCTTATCCCTTATTCACGTTCATACTTTATTACAATATACTATGGCTTGCAAATATACTCACTTCGTTTTGTATACTCGAGAATAAGAAATTGCTTTTCCCTTCACATCTATTTATAAGTACTAGTGCCCTACCCTGGCTTCGTACGGGCATAAAATATATGTATAAACCTTCCTCTCCAATCACTTTATCTATTAAAAATTGCATCAAAATCCGTTGAGTAGTTTTAAAGATTTAACCATACAAAGAGACATAGGGACAGAGAAAGCGACTTTATTATATACAACGTAGTGATAGAAAAGTATCTTCACATAGCGGGAGATAGTGAGAGGTGCAACAACCATACCTTAAACTACCCGAAAACACATCACACAATTACACTAATTAATAATACGGGGCAGAAGTTAAAGCCTACTTTTAATAAAACCTTAATTAATACTAATATTGTTTTCATTGGAATATAGCTAAGCAATATATATTCCAATGAAACACAAAGACAAAAAAAAGCACAAAACTTTAATGTCAATAACTTTACTTACATACATATCTTCACGCCAAGACACTTACGCGGTAGGCAGAGAGTATCGAGTGCCAAGTTTCATGATTCTGGTAGACCTGTCTAGCTTCCTTCACATTCATTACCGGTTTCAAAAACTATAGACACCACCCTCGGACAGTATCCAAACGATTTGGTCGTGGAATGTCAACCTTGGTCTCCTGGGTATCTACATCCACCACATTAGCATTGTATATCTGCTTTGTCAATATTTTGTCTGTCATTCTTTCCATATGAACCACCGGGATACGCCCTATCTCATTTCAACACAAACACTTTCAATCCCACCAAACAACTTTTGCTATAATAATCGTATTGAAACTTGTCCAGAAGCGCTACTTTATGCGTATCTAAAAATAAGACAACTTTATGGCTACTGTATGAAAGTTATAACTTTCCGGGTTCGTGAAGCCGGAAAATAATATACTCATCATGGTAAGTAAAAAATAAAGCCCTACCCGGGACAGTAAAATCAATTTTCTTCTTAATTTGCGACCCTTGAACTCTTATATACTAAAAAAAAGTATCTTCACGCCCATATCTCCGAAGAGGTAGGCAGAGGCACAACCAGGGCACCCACGACTAGCCGAAGATACTAAGTTCCACAATGTGATAGGTGGCAAGCTTATCGCCAACCGGGCACATGACAAATCCCGGACAACTTTAGTTTTTTTTAAAAAAAACCGAGGATCGAACCCGAGACCTGAAGAAGTCAATTCCGACGCCGGACCGTTAGACCACAGAGGCGAGTATGCGTTAATACTTTGTGTTATTTAAATAATTTTACTACCGAGTCATTATAAAGCCTCCCGGATATCATTTTAAAAATTTCAAGGCAGTCAGATATTAAATTCCAGTCTGAGTCATTAAAACAATATTAACTTACTGACCGTTTTAAGAAGTTTTAAAGTTAATATTACCTTAAAAGAGATATAAAAGCGAAAATAACTACTTTTTAATATGAAAAGTAGATTTAAGTTTTTTTAATAATTTAAATTTTAAAAGAACATAGGTATAACAGAAAATGGCACATCTATAAACGTGTGTTACAATCACTGAACAGATTTCGCTGAAATCTATCATCTTATTAATATATGTGTTTGTTACTCTTTCACGCAAAAATTGCTGAGCCAATTTTCATGAAATTTGGCACACACATACAGGGTAACTTGGATTAACACATATGGTAGTTTTTATCCTGAAAAAAAGTCCTGTGGGATAATTAAGCACGCGGGCAACGCTGCGGGCAACAGCTAGTATATTACATATAGTTAGTTATTCTATTCGCCAAAACAGCAACCTCTTTCAATATAAAAAATGGTAAATATGTATGTATGTTTTTGTCACCATTACCCAGGGTTAACTGGGAGAAAATGCTTTTTTGGCATTAAGTTAGCCTTTGTTCATTTATTAGTGCAATAAAGAATTAAAATAAAAAGTAAAGTTAAGAATTAAAATAAATAATAGATAAGTTTACTATTAACAGTTAAAGTTTAATTCAGACCCATTATAAAGCATCCAGTGAATATCAGCTTAGTACGTAGTTATATTTGGTATATCTCTTTAGTTTCGGCTCAGTGGAATATTATTACAGTACCCAAGTGTGGCACGTACCAGATTTTACGCATTGCAGTTATATCCAAACCTCGTCATAATCCGGTAAAGGGTTGCTTGTTACATGAAAAACTACAGTGACAGTTTTAATGCTTTAGATTAAACATTTTATAGAACACAAAATCGCGTTTGTGTTGTAGCGGTCCGGTATTGGACTTGCCTCCGCTAGGTCCTGGGTTCGATTCCTGGGTCGGGCAAAAAAAGAAAATTTTCAAATTTATAAAAGCAACGTTGCCCGAGTATGTTACGTATGTATTATGTATTACATATCCCTAAATGGAAATAGGCTTGCCAACTGTCACATTGTCGGATTTAGTATCTTCGGCTAAGCGTGGGTGCCCTTATTGTGTCCCTGTCTACTTCTTTGGTTACGTGTACGGGAAGATATTTTTTTCCTCGTTACGAAAAAATCGAAATGAGAGCACTAAGGAAAATCTGTGGTGTAACGCTCGCTGATCACATTCGTAATAGTGAGATCCGAGAAAGAGTGAGATTGAAAGAAAGTGTTGGTGTTAAAATGCGAAAGGGCATGCTCCGCTGGTTCGGTCATGTGGAAAGAATGACAGATGAAAGATTGACAAAGCAGATATACAATGCGAATGTGGATGGATGTAGGTACCCGGGGAGACCAAGGCTGACATTTCACGATCAGATCAATCTCCGAAACCGGCGTGTTTGTATGAAAAGGGTAATGAATGTGAAGGAAGCAAGACAGGTTTGTCAAGATCGTGAGGTCTGGCACCCGATACTTGATACTAGTATGTAAGAAAAAATACCATGTTAGTTTACAAAGAACTTTTGTGACGTGGGTATGTGACGACCGTATTGCACGCAAGCGGAGTACCTAATAAAACTAGGTGGTAGTGTCCTGCTACTTGGCCTATTTTTAATATCACCACTATCGTCTGTCATCATCGTATTTGTATTACTGTCATGTTCCAGTGAATATACTTGGGTAGTTATAAAACTTGTGCAAGAGACTTAAGTAAGCCTCAGGTCGGCAACGCTACATTAAAATCTTTGGTGTTTTGAGATGACGTGTATTTCAAACTATCAAGAAATCAATCTGTATGTTTGCCTTTACTTTAACGATTTCAACTTGATCTAACTTAAAACCTGTTTTTTATCCCATTTCTGATTTCTATAAAAGATATTAAAGTAACTTAAAATCAAATAAAAGAAAAGTAATAGTAGGAAGCTAATATCTATAACAAAGTCATTAGTTTGAAAGTAAGTACCAGGTAATGAAATATTATGAAATGAATAGTTCTTTAAAATTATCCACGAGTAATTTCACCAATCACTTAAATATAACTTCAAAATTAAGTAATAAACCACATCAGTTACATTTGAAGTTAACAAAAGCCCGCCATTTTGCAGACGGAAATTCAAATGCTATGCATTGTTCTTCCAATGAAAATAATATCTCTGCCCCTATTTCATCGGTTCTGATAAAATACGATTCTTACATTTGAAGTGTTTTTAATTCAAGTGATAGACAAAGAACTATAATATCAATTAAACAAGAACTAAAATTAATTAAAATATATTATTATAGTTACAAAATTAATTGCAACATATTATTATAATTATTAATTATAATTACAGTACATTAACACAGGGCTATCAATAATGAGTTACGTAGAAAAGACATCAGGGTTGCCCAAAATTATTATTGTAACTTGTTACTTTTACTAGCAACCCGTCCCAGCTTCGCACGGTTGAACAAACCTCTACATAACCTACATGAAAACCTTCGTCTTCAATCATTTCATCTTTTGAAAAATCGCGTTAAAATCCAATGCCTAGTTTTACATATCTAATCATACATGGGGAAAACTTGCTCATGTACACAAACAAATAATTAAATGTTTAGCTTAGAATATTCTAGTTTAGAAATTCTAATTAATATTGTATGGAGAATTACAGAGCTTTATTAAAACATTTTCTAAAGTAAAATAGATATTAAAATTTTTAGCAGTCTTGGTTAATTAGTGGTTACGATCATAATTAAAAGGGTACTTTAGGACTAATATCACTTTTTTAACCAACTTGGAAAAAGTTGATATACGAAAAGTTCGAAAAAGTTGATACTCATTTTTTTATCTATTCCAATCGATTTCTCCGTTATTTCTGAACCAATTACAAAAAACGTTTAAGAGCATACCCTTGAGGGGGTCTCATTTTCAACATGTCTGGACCTCATAATGGAATCTCAGAGAAAACATTTTTTTTTGTGTATGTAGATGATTTTTTTATGCAGTTTTACTGCAAATATATTGTTATTAAAAAAAACAGTAGCAGTCGTGGGACTGCCGATAGAAGTGAAAACGGAACTATTAAGTTGAGAGTAATTAAATCTATATGCAAAAGTTATATGAAACTTTTTATGTTTTATTTATTAGTTACATATGATGGATTAAACAAATCATGAACAAAATATAAATACAAAGTGGTTGAAAAAATAATTAATATACAATTATCTTGTCAGTCAGAAATAGTCGATGTATTAGTGTATACGTGTACACAGGCTACTGCGCGTGCGCTAGTCTGGCTCTCCATAACTATAGATATACTATTATCATTATTAGCATGTCGGTGACGCGAACCGAGGATTTTACCCTCTACCAAAACGCTCAACGCGCCTAAAGAAGTTTTCACTTCAAAAACTCTTTATTTACTTAAGTATCTGAAAGTTGACACAATCTGCCTTAAACCACTGACTTTCAAAAAATATACAACGAGCTGTTGCCTGCGGCTTCGCCTCTTCACAGGAAGCCGTCGTGCGATCGGGATTAAAAATATCCAATGTGCTAATCCAGGTCACAATATATCTGTGTTTCAAATTTCAGACAATTCCGTTAAGCCGTTTGAGTGTGAAAGAGTAACAAACATCCATACATACATACTCACAAACTTTCGCATTTATAATACGAATAGGATTTTACATATACAAATTAAGCTTTACAATCTAAAGTAAACAAGCCATGTCCCACAAAATCTACTTAGTGTATGTTAAGCAAACCATGTTTGTACCTAATTTAAGTTTACGCGCGTTTGGATGTGATTTCTAATGCGCGAAATCAAAGTTATAATAGTACGGTATGGAGTCATGTAGTAAAACGTTGCATATTAAAGACTAGAATGTTTAAAGATACACTCTAACTCATAAAGTAATTTGGGCTACATAAATAATGTATCAGACTATCTTATTAAACGTCGAGTTTTGGAGCCATCGAAAGAAAAGATAGGTAGTCGAAGTTTTTTTATAATGATTGAATTTCGTGTTTATATTGAGTGAAATTAGTCTATTTTGGTGGCATTTTGTACAATTTTGTTCAGTGAAAGTGCACAAATGAAATAATCATGAAGTAATTAGCGTATAATGTATTTCCCCGTTGCCGCCAAATGTTACTATATGAGCTTGAGTAATGAGGCCACCGCTTTACTCAAGCCCCGACAAGACTTTTCTTGACGACTTGTGGCTAATTTTGAATAATTGAAACCCTATTTTGGCAAATCGGTTAACTTGATGCAAATTTCTACTTGACTAATGACAAAATGCTAACGCGAATGCCAAAAATTAAAGAATGAAAGAACTTAGACATCACATAACTCTGTTTACTGAACACATATTTTGGTCGCACTGTACTTAATAAATTATATTTTCTACAAAGCTGAATACGATATTAATATCACGCGAACATAATTTAAACAATAGGAAAAAAACACTGTCAAATATTTATAAAAGCGCCATCTATTGTGCTATAAAATTTTCAAAATACTTTATCATTTTAAAGTATTAGAATCAGGCAAATAAACAGTAGTACTGACACTGTTTTATTACATCTTAATTCAACAAATTACCTACTCAAAAACTTTATGAAACCTTTCGTTTTATAGGAGTTTGTTGCTTCAAATTAGCTATTATGGAAATTATCCAAGTACGGTGAGATTTTAACATAAATAATATATAAATCATAACATAATTCCGCTTCCCAGTAATTAGTATTTTCACTGTGCGTGTTCATTGGCAAAGACAATACAAATCTGAAGGAAACATTCGCCTGAAGGGACTGAAAAGGATAATATTGCTTTGTGTTAACACAAACACCGTACTCATCCTTAACTGCGTAAGAGTTTCCTGAGATATATGACAGGCAGATAGACACACGTATAGTCTAATAAACTTAGGTAGGCTTATTGTTAAGTGTCGCCTCTGTGGTCTAGCGAACTATTGTGCTTGACTTCATGAAGACCCGAGGTCGATCCCTGCGTCGAGCAACAACACATAAAAAATGTTTTTTAATTTTCCATCTTCGCGATAGCGAAGGGGCGATAGGCTTGCCCCCTATCAGTTTGTGGGATTTCGTTTCTTCGCCTAATCGTGGTTATGCCTCTGTCTACATCTTCAGAGATACGAGCGCGAAAGCATATTAAATGATCGAGTTTTGTTAGAGTTGAGCTTTAGACAGCAAACAAGCAAACGGCTTCTCTTGACGGCTTATCATAGAGTCAATAGACTTTGATGTTATTGGTGCCTAGGTGTCCTGTGATCGATCTGCAAGTCACCACCAAATTGAATTCCTATGAGACAGCCGTCGAGATGGCTATTTTCTTTTCAAACAATGTACGAAAGTTAAATTGGACGTACATTGAAGTTTCTTCTTTCGCCGAAATTGTAGAAAAAAGTCGTACGTTCGAATTTCGTCTACAAACCGTAACACGACAAGTCCCGAGTATTGACGTAACGAAACGATCTCGCCAACTTAAATTTCCCAGAGGTCTATAACTTTGGAATGTTCAAGAGACACATAACAAACACTTATTACCCCGTATTGGCAGCAAACCTTTATTTACAAATTTTTATTGCCTTACAAATTTCAATAGGTGGATGACCTCCTCTTACCTAATACCACACCAGTCTCCGTTTTTTTTTTATTGCTATAAGCTTAGTACCATAATCTAACCTACTGCACTTAATGGAAAGTGGAAGAGTCGAAGTCGAAGTATATTAAGCTAGAAGATGCATATTCACTCTTCCTTTAAAGGTACTTAAGTTATGTCTTAGAAATACGAGTACTTTCTAAGTGAGAGAAAAAAGGTAGAGGTCACAAGATCCTATGTATTTTAAGTATGATAATAGATTTCTCCGTCATTACTGATCCGATAAAAAATATTTAAAAGAGCCCACTTCCAAAGTGGTCCCATTGCCACAAAATCTGAATCTGATGATGGAATCTCATGAAAAACTAGGAAAATACTTAATATTTGTGTACGTGGATTTACTTATTAAAATCAAGGTAGATTTTTTGCAGTATTGTTACCATTAAACTGTCATTTTTATGACTACCCAAGTGCACCTTAACTAACCCGATAAATAGATAATATGTGATATACAGATATCGCCTCTGTGGTCTAGCGGTTCAGGTGTTGGACTTGACAGGATGAGTTCCCGGGTTCGAATCCCGGGTAGGGCAACAAAAATAAAATTGGACTTTTCCAATTTTCTGATAAAAAAAGTTGCTCGGGATTGGATTTTCCCGGTTGGCGGTAGGCTTGCCACCTATCACATTGTGGGAATTAGTGTCTTCGGCTAGTCGTGGGTGCCCTGGTTGTGCCTCTGCCTACCTCTTCGGGGATATAGGCGTGAAGATACTTACTTTTAACAGATATTTATAATTAACAAATCTGTGTACTGTTAAAACAAACATATCCCTACTAATATTATAAAAGCAAGTATAAGTTTGTTTGTTACACTTTCACAAACCACTAAACCAATCATCATAAAACTTTGTACACATTCTCGGAGGTACAAAAAGTAAATTAGAATACTTTTAATGACTCAAACGCAAGCAAAGTTGCGGGTAAAAGCTGTAATATATCAGAAGTTAGAAACTCACTTATCAACAACAGAGACACAGATCTTGAAGGTAATAACGAGGACAATGTAGTAACACAGATTCGAGTAAACGAGGAAGGTGTAGGTTTAGCATAATGTTTCCCGCCCAAATGATATTACCCTAAACTTTACAAGTTTGCCTGCGAGGAGTATTTAAAGAGATATTAAGGCAAGCTTACTATAATGGCTCCTCTGTTTAATTACATGCTGATATCAGATGCAAACAAGCAGGTTAAAGTGTAACGGACGATTAGACTTTAGTTACAAATCTAAACGGCGTTTTACCAGATGTAAACGTAGTTTTGAAACATAATTAAGTATCTTTATGTCTATATTCTTGACAAGGTAGGCAGAGGCACAACCAGGGCACCCACGACTAACGAATGACACTAAGTCCACTTTATTACAGCGAGTCAAGCTAATTGTTTTCAGGGCAAAATTAAACGAACAAGCAAGTGGATCTCCTGATGGTGATAGATAACTGCAGGCTATAAACACCATAGATGTAGATCGCTATCCTGACCTATTCTATTTATTCTTGTCTCCCTCTGGTCCAAAACATGACATTGACACAGCAGGAATAGGTAAGGCGGTGGATCCCTAACAGTACCTATGGTCTACCAGTGGTCTTATTAAAATATAACAATGTGTGTAATAATTATAGAAATATGGCTCTTCACCAGCGACTTCCTAAGCGTAGAATAGTTTTTAATATATACATCCTTAAATTCCATTTGGACATTTGAGGGTAGACTTTTGAAAAAAAATTAGCCTGTTTCTGTGTTTGAACTCTTTTGTGTTCAACACTGAACTCTCTAATAATACATATGTATATACTTATATATGGTTAAAGGGAGCGTTCTTTATATATGGCACTGAAACTATTTTTTTTTCTTCAAACCTATAATTGGGCACGAATTTAAAGACGACTTAGATGTTTGTTAAACTACTTTTTTCTTCTTTATTTCCAAAGAACAAGAACTTAGCCTCTAACTATGGCATTTATAAAAGTGTAGTATTATTGTATGAACATATAAATAAAAAAACACCCATAAAATTCTACTGATTTTTATAGATCTATATAACTATTCGGCGCAGCTAACAAACGATATAAGGGTCGTCCATTAATTACGTATACAAACATCCCAAACCCATCCTTTGTTAAAATATATTAAATTTCATTATATGGGTACGCATATCGCGTTTGTAAGATTTAGTAGTTCTTTTCTCCAGATATCAGTAGTCAAAATCAAATGACAAAAACGGTAGACAGTAGTTTACACCATCAGAAGAACAAGTAGACAATTTTCAAAATATTTGTCATTATTAACGTCAAAAATCAATTCAAATCGACTATTTGCTTTTTTTTCAAAATTGCATCGATAAATATAATTACAGATTTCGATTTCTGTGTTTGGAAAGCCTACATACTTTATAACTGTATCAAAATCATCATATGATTTTATCAAAATCGCGGATATATTTTACAAACTAAAGGTCATCGGAATGACCTCTGATGATTTCTAAATAAAAAAACGGTATAGAAATTGGCAAGATACTAACGGACCAGAAGAGAATCAGTAGAATCCTCAGTAGTTAGAGCATTCAATTCCTGTCTGGGGAGAAATTTTTTCTTCCTTTAAAATTTATAGCATTCACAGGTAACTAAATATTATTTAAATTTTTAAGAGAAAGTTGATTTAGAAAAAAACTTCTGACTTGCACGTTAAATGTTACAACCTCAAGCTTTCATTACAGAAAATCGTTTAGTTTAATTAAAAAAAGTTTTTAATCCGAGCTCTTATTAAAAATTCTCGTTCCGCAGAAAATATTCACTCCATTCAGGTTTCACGTAAATTACGTTTGTTAATGCTTAAAGTTCCCAACAGCATCAAAAGCAGCGTACAGGGTGCTCTGAATGGGTACTTGGATTAAGATAGGCTTAAAAGGATATAGCGGCAGCAACCTGTAGCTTTTGTAGCTCGTGTAGTTTATTAGAAGCAGTTCATTCATATGGTAAACAGGAGTTATTTCCTGGAATTATTTTCTAGGTATTTAAAAAAAGTAAAAGTCCTAGGTATTATATATAAATTTTAACCGATTCTAAAGACAAGAAAGTTCTTATTTTGTCAGTGTATCTGTTACGCAATTACCTCGATATCAATTAATGAATTTTAATTGTTTTTGAAAGGTGATCCCACATTCATTTAATTGATCAACTCTCAATAACGTATATTTTTTGCTCACCTAGAAGATATGGTAACGAAATTGGAGTATGTTTTATTAGTTTTACTGCGCTTCAATTATTTTAATTGCCATTTTAGACAACTTTCTATTTTAGTAATTTTCTATTTTAGTCGACTTTCTATTTGACTCATTCTGCGCTCGTTTCATCGACTCATATGCTTCTAAACAGATGCCGAAAGAGTATTCTGTAGTATCTGTTTGTAACTAACACTGTGACTACGGCTAGGTGGCAAATTTTTGATTCAAATGATCACCTAACATTTTCCTGTGACATGAACGTCAGTGTTCGCTAGGACCATTTTTAATTTGATGGTAAGGTAATAAAAATTATTGAAGACGTTTGTTTAAACCTTAAATTAAATTTATTTTGTTGGTTTCGCACCAGTACTTACCATCTTTGACTATACGAGTAGTTTATCTTACCACCAGTATATCTGTCTAGTTTTTTGCCTTTCAAACCCTTAAAAAGGTTTTTGAAAGAGAAAACTTGTGTATATTAAAATAAGTTGAAAGAATTTAAGATTCAAAGGAAAAAACGTCGGCTACTTTAGAAAGCGCTGTATAAAATTGCCCTCTTCATATGAAACGTAATGTCTTTTTGTGCTACGAGAACGAAATTACAAATACCGAGACGTGTTACAGAATGTCTTTAAATGAGGTTCTTTTAAAGTCCTTTCATTACATTTCAGTACTTATTTAGTGATTACCGTTACAGTTTGCTCTAGAAGGGAAGCTCAGCTCAGGGAGACTGGTTCATATTAAATACATAAAAGTTCTCAATTTTCCGACTGTCCCTTTATTAATATTTTTATCTTAAAAATTCTTCATAATCGTATCCCCAACGTGGTAGACAAAGGCACAACCATGGACGTAGCCAAGTATGGGCAGAGAAGGACAGTCGCCCCCACCAAGGACGGGTTAGAAGAGCGTTTATATAGAAGTGCAATTATTCGATTGACCAAAAACCGCTGCAACGGACTATGTGTCGAGGATAGACAAGAACGAGAGAGAAGTTTTAAAATAGTTTGTGAAGAACCGAGCATAATATTTTTCAAGTAAAGCTATTTCTGGTTATTAAATTTTGTTTTAAATTATTACCGCACATTTTATATAATAAAAGCCACGATTAAATCCATAAGACCAGTTTTTTTGTAAACCCTCCTCCGATATTATAAATGCGAAAATTTGTATGTTTGTTTGTTTGTTTGATACTCCTTCCCGCAAAACTGTTGAACCAATATTAATGAATATTTGTAACTAATGGTACTATAGTAAATAAGGTAAGGTAACTTGGATTAACACATAGGATAATTTTTATCCCGAAAAAAACTTCCTGCGGGACCACTAACCACGCGAGCAACGCCTCGGGCAACAGCTAGTAGTATAATATTTCCTAAACAAATTTTAGTGAATTTTTTTAAGAACTATGTATTGCTTGTATCTTAATTTTAAATGATTAACATATTATTTTCTTAATACATGTTATTCAATTTTAGATTAAAATATGTCAATGGACATCACATTTTTTTTTATGATATTGGAAGGCAAACAAGCAGACGGATTTCCTGATGGTAAGAAATTCACGCCGCCTAGAGACACCAAAAGTGGTAATGGTGCGTTGCCAACCTGGGGCCGGGGTGTTAGGCCTCGAGCAAAAGTAAGTTTACCGGCTACCTTACCCTCCGAACCGGAACACGTCATGACGTTATGACGGCAGGAATAGGTAAGGCGGTGGTACCAATCCGGGCGAGTCGCTGCTAAACTCTACCACCTAGTCAGAATTCACGGTGTTAGTGACGGTGAGCCTTTGCTCGCCTTTTACGAGCTGCCTGGCAAGGAAGGCAGATGGTCTATTCTACAAAGGAGCCCGGACCAACACGGGGAAAAAAATTTGAATAAAAAAATTTGATCTTTGAAGCCACGGCCTGCATATAGTACACAATAAATCAACCCGTAATCACTCCTAATCCTAGGCGCAAATATATTGAGACCTAAGACCTATCACTGATGCACCGTAATTGCTGATACTAAAGCCTCATGTGCCAGAGACTGTAAACAGGGTTGCCAAAACGTATATATATATTGTACGCTTAAAAGTACATTGTTTAGGGGAAGACTAAAAGATATAGTTATTTATTTAAAATTGTGGATTTTTAATTGTAGCTTAACAAAATATTTCTTCGACAGCTTTTAGTACAGAGTTTCGAAATCTAGTACAATGCTATATATTTATAGTACGCTCGCCAACCCTAACTTTGAATCGAGACTACATCTATCACATCAGCGCAATGTCAGAGACGTGGCTGTGCTGAGAATGTGCAGCCGTCTTCACGGGCTATCTGATAAGAAACATCAATACCGTGACCACTTTTCGTCCCATTTCATCTATATTTTATCAGCAGAGTTTTATACATTGTATCCATATCTATTGCGGGAGACAATTCATATAATACGCTATACAAGCGTAGCTTCAATAAATACCTGATTATCAAAAAAAATCGGTATCGAAGTCTACCTTGGTACTGTAACAACGTTACATCGACACAGTTATCACAGAAAAAGTAAAATTACTAAAAAAAAGAAAAAGTATCTTCACGCCTATATCCCCGAAGGGCTAGGCAGAGGCACAACCAGGGCACCCACGACTAGCCGAAGACACTAAGTCCCCCAATGTGATAGGTGGCAAGTCTACCGCCAACCGGGCACATTTCCAATCCCGACCAACATTTTTTTATTAGAAAATTGGATTATCCAATTTTCTTTTTGTTGGCCGACCCGGGATTTGAACCCGAGACCTCATGCAGTCAAGTCCAACACCCGGACCGCTAGACCACAGAGGTGAGGTAGGTAAAGAAGACACACTGATATACAAAACGCAAGCTAATTTGTAATACTCTATACAAGCGTAGCCTCAATAAATACCTGATTATAAAAAAAAATCGGTATCGAAGTCTACCTTAATACTGTAACAACGTTACATCGACACAGTTATTACAGAATAAGTTATTACTGAGGTACGTACAGGAGACATACTGATGTACAAAACGCAAGCTAATTTGAATCTTACGGTGTGTAGTAAAGTAAAGTAAAAAAAAAGTAAAGTAGTAAAGGCTCATATTGCGCTCTGTGAGAAAGACCGATTTACTTAAAAAATCACGCATGGTAAAAGCGCATATAGTGTTAAAAGTAACTGAAATAATACTACATTATGATATATGGATTAATTGCTCCTCATGCCAATCTCTTATAAAATATAATGTATCGTTACATAAATTATTGTAGTATATTTTAAAGTAAGAAAAAAAAAGACCAGCCCGCTGAGTTTCTTGCAGGATCTTCTCAGTGTGCGGCCGCGTTCCGATCCGGTGGTAGATTTATTATTATATAAACTCGTCACAAGTGCCTCGTGTAGGTTTATGTGAAATAAAGATGATTTATTATTATTATTATATTAGATAAGTAAGGTTTTTTTAAGTATTAATTTTAATGAAATCATTTTAAGGTACGCAGCCAGAATTATTTTAACTACGGCGTGAGACCCCTGTGATGATGTTTATGCTGAGGTTTTTTTTAGGTCCTAACTGAGGACATCTCAGAGATATTACGAACACTGCACTGTTGTGCAAATATACCTTCTTTTATCTAGACCAATGAGCAAATATACCTATTTTTAACAAAATGTATGTATATATGTTATTAAAGTATTATTACAAAAGGCACTTCACCAATGCGGACATATTATAACCTCTCACGGGTCACGGGGATATCCACGTCTCGGACACATTCCGGAAACAGTAGGTACTGCTTGTGGTTGTACCTTAACAAGATTGTTAAATCTAAATACATCTAAGTTGTAGTTGACTTAATAATTGGTTATAATAAACGTGATCAAATTACCATCTAACCGCAATCTTGGTAATGATCATGTAATTCGGATGTTCCCGTTAATGATGCTTATATGCACATGGAAACAGATAATGTTTACGTGTAAGTATAAAGTCCGAACTGCGGCAAATCCTGAGAATTACCAAATGAGAAATAGATTCCACAACTATTGTTGGTAACAATTGGCAATGATGTGCCAATACATGGACTTTTATGGGATGTGATTCGAAATTTAAAATACCCATCATTCGCCTTTTTGTCTACATTATAGAAAAACTAACTGATTAATTCGTTTTGGTAATCATTTAAAACCTAGACTTGTTGCACCAAAATCGGTTAGTTAGGTCAGAAACGCCGACGTCTTGCGTCGCCGGTGCGTTGCCAACCTGAGGTCAGGATGTTAGGCCTCGAGCAAAAGTAAGTTTACCGGCTACCTTACCCTCCGAACCGGAACACATCATGACGTTATGGCGGCAGGAATAGGTAAGGCAGTGGTACCAATCCGGCCGAGTCGCTGCGAAACTCTACCACCTAGTCAGATGTCACGGTGTTAGTGATGATAAGCCTATGCTCGCCTTTACGAGCTGCCTGGCAAGAAAGGCAGATGGTCTATTCCGCAAAGAAGCCCGGACCAACACGGGGAAAAAGTATAATACATAAGTATAATATATAAGTAATATAATATATAAGTACAGGTAATAGATTTTTATGAAACACATATTTACATAACATACATACAGCAGCGCCCTCCTTAGATTTTTCTGTAGTTTGGTCACATTAAATCTTTCTCCAATATAACTTTATCATTCAAAAGAATTCCCTTAATAACGTTGACTAAAGACGCGTTATAATAAACTGCAATATACTTTCAGCTAAACATTCTTGTACTTTATGTACTCTGATACAGAAGAGATATTTGATATTTGAGATATTACGTAATATTTCTATTAAAACCACTTCATATATTCCAAGATATATTTTTTGTGAACAAGGCAAGCGTGGGGAGAAATCACAAATTGGCAGAGCTACCATATTCACGACAATAAGTAACCATAAAGACGGTTTTTCATATAAGCGAAGTGCTTCGCTGTTACGAGTTGGAAGACGTGAGGGGAAAGTCGTATTCAAGTACGTTTATTGGAACACCTGCTTACATGGAGTATAGACACTTTTAAGGTGGTTTTATTGATATTTCTGTATTGTAAACTTAATACTCGAACATTTTTATTTCAGCTTTCAGCCCTGCCCGGATTCGAACGTTTTGATAAATTTTTAATTCCTAGAAAAAACGTACTCTATGTACCTTCAGGGATGATAATGTCGGCTTCTAATAAAGTTTTAAAATCGGTTGAGTAATTTTAAAACCTGTTTTGAATTAACAAACAAACAATCAAATCTTTCCTATTTATAGTTCGTGCACCTATTTAAAAAACCATAATATTTTTATCATAAGTTACTCAATATAATATAAATTATTAAATTATAATGCTCAAACATTGTTTAGATTAGTTCGTTATTTATCTTTTTGGTAAGAATGCCAAGATCAACTACTTTGTTCCAAACATAATGAGAACAGTTTGTGCGCCGTCTGTGACATTTTGTGACTGTGTGTTAAATGTATGGCAGTATGTGTGATGTTCTATTTACATGCGTTTAAATAAAATTATTTAAACGCATTTTTGAACATGCGCGTACAGTATTAATTCTATGTCACGTTTTTGTGTTAGACATACATTTTTAAATTTTGTTTCCCTTCGTTTTGCAAACAACACTGTATCTATGTTTTTAGTTTATATTTGATCAAAATCGGTGCATTCATAATGATTACATATTTTTTTTCTAAAAAAAAGTTGCTCGGAATTGGATAAGTTCCCGGTCGACTATAGGCTTGATACCTATCACATTGTGGGACTTAGTGTCTTCGGTTAGTCATAGGTACTCCGGTTGACCATCTGCCCACCTCTTCGGGAATTCGAACGTGAAGAAAGCGCTGCCACTACTGCATAATGAAAATGTTTTCAGTTGAAACCAAGTAGTAGACAAAATTAAAAAAATATGTACACAATGATTATGCAAAAAAAAAATATCTAAAGATACGAAAGCAAGGCAATATCGGAAGTCTATCATTTGCATTCTAATTTTTTAATTAAATTAATAACTAAATGCATAACTATCTTCATAATAAAATCTTCTCACTTCTACGTGAGGAAAGAGAAGTCTCCATAGCTCACGAACAATATGAAGTCGATTTTTTTTTTGAATGACTAATGTGTTGCCAACCTCGCGGTTTTTACAACTTCACCGGGGTTTATGGCGATTATGTGACGTTTATAATCAAGGCGACAAAGTGGGACTTAATATTAATATTTTTATGATCCCATGAAATGAAAATTAATTATGTGAAGTCCTACTTTATGTATCAGTATTTCGTACCTTTACTTGCATGGCTTACTTTAAGTGAGGTCTGACCATCAAATTTTGTAAAGGGCCTAGTTTAGTATTTTTATAACCGAAGTGGACCAAAAATACCAAATGGCCAAAGTATATGTTTATGTGAGAGATCAGCTAACAAGCACAAGGCTCTTTGGATAGTAACAGACAACTGTGGCCTTGAGACACCATAGATGTTACAGGTCGCTGTCCTGTGGCCAGAATGGTAAGCTTTTTGTGTAAGTCTACTAACTACCATACCCTTCGGCCTAGCATGATGGAGTCAGTATGGAATAGGTAAAGCGGCGGATTCCTACCTAGTCAAGTTGCTACATAAGCAGCCCTCTACCACCAATGCTATTAGTGATGCTATATATTTTAACCAGTGTTAGCATCTTACGAGCGGCTTGGCAAAGAGGCAGGTGGTCTATTCTACGCAGGGGACCCAGACCAACATGAGGATATAATAGGATATGATACCGATATCTAGATTCAACTTACGCCGCGGGCCTGATGAAAGGCTTATGCAGGTTATTATACGAGCTTTATTACGAGCTATCTGACAAAATGTAATTTATTTAAAAACACTTGTACTTTCCACAACATATTTTATTATTTTTTATTTTTATAATTTAGCCAACCGGTTTCGCTATACAAGCATCATCAGGGCTATATAACTGAAGTTTTTTTTTTTCAAATTTTTTTTTTTAAAAAAAGTTCAGTTGTTATATAGCCCTGATGATGCTTGTATAGCGAAACCGGTTGGCTAAATTATAAAAATACAAAATAATAAAATATATTGTGGAAAGTACAAGTGTTTTTAAATAAATTACATCAAGAATGGAATTCCACCAAGCTCCGACGATAAGAAGTATAGAATCTATCTGACAGAAAGTTAGATGGCTGGCTAATCTACGCAGGGGACCCAGATCAACACGAGAATATAATACCGATACCTATATCAACTTGCGCTGCCAGCCTAAAAAAGGACTTGTGAGACTTGTGGACTGTGGACAGTACGTTGGATAGGCCTTAAGGCTTTGTTCAGCGAAGGAAATAATAAAGTCCGGAAGCTAGAGTAGCTAGCCTATATGTATAGAAAAACGACGCATATATGGTGTTTATATTCCACGGTTGTTTCTCACCGTAGGGAGAACGATGACGTTACGGCGCAAAAATATCTAATCGAACGAGAATTCGACCACCTTCCCCCGTGTTGGTCCCGGCTCCTTTGTAGAATAGACCATCTGCCTTCCTTGCCAGGCAGCTCGTAAAAGGCGAGCAAAGGCTCACCGTCACTAAAACCGTGAATTCTGACTAGGTGGTAGAGTTTAGCAGCGACTCGCCCGGATTGGTACCACTGCCTTACCTATTCCTGCCGCCATAACGTCATGACGTGTTCCAGTTCGGAGGGTAAGATAACCGGTAAACTTACTTTTGCTCGAGGCCTAAAATCCCGGCCCCAGGTTGGCAACGCTCCATTACCACCTTTGGTGTCTCTAGGCGGCGTGAATTTCTAACCATCAGGAAATCCGTCTGCTTGTTTGCCTTCCAATATCATAAAAAAAAAACACCTACCCATGATCACAGATTCACTAACAGTGATAAAAACCGATTCACCTTAAATAAGCTGCGTTTTAGGAAAAAAAGCTGGCCTATATTCTTCAACAGTGCCCAAAATCTAAGGCTGCCAAACGTCTAAATCTGGAACATAACTTATCAAATAATACTACGCTTCTTTTCAGAGACTAGAATACCTTGATAAGAATGTCGACTCATAACTTATTATTTTATGTAAATAAGTACAACTTTCTGGAATATATTTACTAAAAGTGTTTTTCAGAAGGATTCTTAACAAAATTATGAAGACTTACTATATATATCATCCATGCGACAAAGTTTCATCCGTTATTTCACTCCCTCAAGGCTTTTATAGAGAAAATGTAGACTAACTTATTGTCCTTCCTCAAAATGCAATTTAACTTGTAGCTAGAAGTTTGTTACACTAAAATAAGTTACGCGTCCGATCTAACACATAATTAAAAAACTCATAAATCCTGACAGCATATTAATGACAATATTATAACATATTCGTATGTTACAGGAAATGTGTGCAAATCAGAAATTGTGTAGAATTCCTAGACAGCTTAAATATATATATAAAACATCAATATATATCATACATACATCAACATACATGCATACAGTATCGAGTGCCAAATGTTACGATCCCTGGATGAATTACGCAAATTAATCGAACCCCAAAATAAGCAAATTCTATGCATGATGTACGGAAATGGCAGGATCAGACACTTAATAAACCGAGTAATTTATATTTATTACACATAACGGCGATAACATAACTGTTTAATTGACTTTTTTTAGTCATTAGGGACACATTTTACAAAAACACTATTAATATCTCAAAGGAATATAACTGTGCCCTCTCACTGCTAACGATATAAATGTCAGTTTTCCTTTTTATTACCCCCCNNNCCCCCCCCCCCTTTAACCGACAATATCCAATAGGGTCCCAACACGTAGAAATTACACATGTAGCATCTCGGCTCCCTTATTATTCTTACTTACTTACTTACGTACTTTGTTGAGATAAATGAAATTTACTCCAACCTGTTGAGAAACGTCAGTGTCTTGTCTTTTCTCTAAATAGTGGCTTTACGGATGCTCTATTTAACAAATTTCCTATTACGATTAGGACTTTTATATAATAACGGAGTTAATACATTTCCTGCGACATATATTTTACGAACATATTACAACTTTGATGAATCATTTCAGACTCGCATATGAATTTATTACAATTAAATACTGCAATGTTCATTTATGAGTTTTGGTTATGATTGTGCTGGATTCTAATATATTCATATTTTATTCCGAAAATAAAACAAAAACACTTTGAATACTGACGAAATGGACAATGTTCATTTACGAGTTTTTGATCACAATAATAATTGTGATTCTGGATTCTAATATCATATTTTATACTGAAAATAAAAAAATATGACTTTGAACGCTGACTAAATGGATTCTAAAATAGTGACGATAAGGTAAGTTAAACCCATACAAATTAGATGACAGTTTCACAAAAATCACATGGTATCAATAGTAGCCCACTCATTTTTCTCTTTTTCTCCTTTACTTGTTTCTTTTTTTTAATTTAGATGGGTATGAAAATAATTCTAATTCAAAAATTGAACATTACATTCTAGGTGAAACAACATCTATGTTTGTAAAATTTTTGTGTATAATTAAGTGAATTAATTTAATCATTCATTACATGATATATTAAAGCCGAACTCATCTCTACAAAAAAAATGTATCGACCTACATAACATATCTACTCATTCCAAACGTAAAAAACATCTGTTCTCGTAATGCAAGTAAATCATTTCCTCCACTTTTGAATGATAAATAAAGAAACAAAAAAAAAACAAAAAGAAAGATTTACAGTTCCAAAAGACTTGATTTACAGCAAAGCTCGATTTTGAAATAGTCTCTATTGTGTTGAGTGTAACTAGAACAGGTGGCGGTCTTTCAGGCCAATCGGCTGGCACAAATCGTGATTCCGTTTATTTTATGGGTGTTGGACGTCGAAAGGGTTGAGTAGTTGAGCTATTTCTAAAATGTGTCCCTCGGCGACCCAACTAGTTTGTAAGATCTCTTGAATGTTAGTATAATTAAATGAGCAGCTGGTTCATCTTACATTTTATTAATTTATGTCCTTTCAAACTGTTTTAGGGTTAATATGGCATCACTAAATTGTATACGACAACATACAGACAAGAGTGAATCGAAACTTAAGCTATTTTTTAACCGGCTTAAAAAAAGAAGCTTATAATATTCTTATGGACTCCTTTTTTTAACGTATGCTAATCGATACTTGGTCACGTTTGAACCGACTTTATTTATTTTTATTTGAAAGAGCGTACTCGGTTCTTTCGAGGTAGTTCTATTGCCACCATGTCCTGATCTTAAAATGTGAGCTCAGAGAAATTGAGAAAAATGTGAAATGTTTGTGTACCTAGACGATATACTTTTTTTTATGATATTGGAAGGAAAACAAGTAGACGGATTTCCTGATGTTAAAAAATTCACGCCGTCTAGAGACACCAAAGGTGGTAATGGTGCGTTGCCAACCTGAGGCCGAGATGTTAGGCATCGAGCAAAAGTAAGTTAACCGGCTACCTTACCCTCCGAACCGGAACACGTCATGACGTTATGGCGGCAGGAATAGGTAAGGCGGTGGTACCAATCCGGGCGAGTCACTGCTAAACTCTCCTTTTACGAGCTGCCTGGCACAGGAAGGCAGATAGATGGTCTATTCTACAAAGGAGCCCCGGACCAGCACAGGGGGGTTGAAATCAAGGTCGGTTTCAGCAGTTTTACTCTGCTTGACACAAACAGGGGGTTTCTATTTATTAAAGATGTTTCATTTTATTTTAAGACCAATATATTGGAAATAGGTACCTACTACATAATTATTCACAATGTTTAAAAATATGATTTAATAACATTTAATTAAAATAACATTTAATTTATCATTAAGTTATAAATTTGTATCCAAAATGTTACTTAATGGGGAATTAAAAAGGTCATTAACCTCTTTGAGTAAAGCCGTTAATCTAATATCAAAGAATCGTCCGTTATAACCGACTCACGATAGAAAAGATTTTTCTACCACGTCTCAAAAATCGCGCAAACTTACAAATTTTCATAATTTAAAAAAGAAATATATTTTCACTCAAATTATTGCAATTTGGACGAAACACAATTAACATACATTTCATAATTGCTTTTGCCAGTAATAAGTACCTACTCTACTTTTGTTAAATTAAGTCGTAATCCGTATTTAATTTATTAAAAAATTGAGCGAAAAATATTTAAATAGAAAGTAAATTGATTTAATAAAAACGTTGTACGGAAATATTCAAACAAATCCTGTTTTCGACAAAACCAATTTGGGAACAATAACGCACTTCGCCGACTCCTGAATCGCAAATACCATGGGGGAATCTCGTCCCTAAATGATTTTACGGCTACAAAACTTTACAATTATTTTTTATACATAGGAAATCTCACTTGCACGGTTTTACTTTAAATATCGTCAGTACATCTCGCCTCTCTCATCTCTGTGATCGCCTCTGTGGTCTAGCGGTCCGGGTGGTGGACTTGTCTGCATGAGGTCCCGGGTTTGAATCCCGGGTCGGGCAACAGAAAGAAAATTGGATTTTTCCAATTTTCTAATAAAAAAAAAAGTTGCTCGGGATTGGAAAAGTGCCCGGTTGGCGATAGGCTTGCCACCTATCACATTATGGGACTCAGTGTCTTCGGCTAGTCGTGGGTGCCCTGGTTGTGCCTCTGCCTACCTCTTCGGGGATATGGGCGTGAAGATACTTTTTTTATCGTCAGTACAAATTTGAGTATTACACTCGTAAGTACAGTAGTACTATTTAAAGTATGCGCTTCGGCTAGATTCGTCAAGCTTCGGAAATCCGAATGTATTTTAAAGATATCTATATAGAGTCGTTATTACATAGTTAATGATTTCGCTTAAATTTAGATTAGGTCAGCCAATTTAAAAATAAAAGGTTAAAGTGTAAAAAGAATAAAAAGTGTAAAGCCGAAAAGAATAATTTAAATAGTAGTAGGTAATGTACGTTTCTACACTAAGCTGCCCAGTGTTATTAAAGATCTTAGGAGAATTTGGAAGACGAACATGCTTGGGAAAAGAAGTTTCAATCTTGCAATGCTATTTGTAACGTAATTTGTAATAGTTTGTGATACTATTTATTTAGATTTTTTTTCTAGTTCATTTTGTTACTATTAGTATTGAAAAAAGACAAGCCCGCTGAGTTTCATTCGCCGGATCACCTGTGTGTGGCTGCTATTCCGATCCGGCGGTAGTTTAAAAAAATGTCTACGTGCACAAGTACCAATTGTATGGTCCAAGTGCATAAAGTTTTTTTCTGATTCTGGCTCCTTGTGTTCTGTGTTTAGGTCCGGGTTCAAATAGTAGAATAGACCATCTGCTTCTCTGCCGACTAGTTCTCATGAGGCGAGTGTATGTTAATTAGGTCATTATGAACGGACCAATGGTAATGGAGTACTAGCAGAATCTTGAGTAGGGATCATTACTTATACCGCCATAATGTCATGTTCCGTTCCGGAGGCTATAGTAGCCCGTAGACTTGCACAATATAACGTTCCAGCAATAGGACAGCGAGGCACCTATAACATCTATGGTGCAATCTACATAAACATTGTTTTCTATGGCGTAAGAAGTTACATTTATAGACATACCTCTAACAATTTACTGTCCAACTAAATAATTACATTTCTACATTTTTTTAAGAAAGAAATTGCTAAATCTGCATTTGAAGATATACGAAAGGTTACGCTCAAGCCGACGATTGCTCTTATTATTTGAGCTACTGAAGATCTTAGGGCAAAAATAATTACTTAATAATACATAGCCAAAAATAATTAGATTGAAGAAAATAGAGTGATTCTGACAATTTATAGAAGAGAATTATAATTTAAGAACACAAATAATTACTCATGAGAAATATTCAAAGTTAAATTCAAATTTTCTGCAAGGTCCATGATTTAGGCGAACAAATAGACCCTTCCACTCTTAATACCAGGCCACTAAATTATTTCTACTTGGCGTGATGTATTCAAAGTCACAAAGACAATTCGTTAATAATTGTGCCATTTCACCAAATTTCCTGCAAATAACAGTCCTCGTTTTTCGTGTAGAAATTCAATTATTTAGTCTACTTAAAAAGCTATTATCAGATTGGAAAAAGGATTCTTTTCACATGTTTTTTTTTTACTTCTACGATATGGTCCAAATTTTAAGCTCAACTTCAATATTTATTACTTTTTCTAAATTACAAAACCTGTTGTTTACTGTAATATACGAATAATAACTAGGGTTCTTAAGTTTAACAGTGGCGAACGGTAATCAAACACACAGGCTCAGTCAAGACTGATTTATTTTATTAAAGATTACGATTACCCTCTCTTTACAAATGCTGAAACACCACATTTACAGCGAAACACTATCACTAAAAATAGTCCGTATCCAACTAATTAAAGTTAAACTTTATATTCAATTCTAAACATTATTTTAACTAAAAGAAATTAAAATACAAACAAATTATTTTAAATATTAAATTATCTTATTACTCATTAAACGTCCAACATCATACATTCGTTAACTTCATTTATTTTGCTTCTTATCACAATGGCGTCTGCTGGTCGCCTTTTTAAATTATGGTTATTATCCTGTCTTCCATAACTATCACAAGATTAAAATAATAAATAAAAATCCCTGGACAAGTTACACTAATAATTGAAACTTACCCTAAAGAAAGCAAGTTATGTGCTTGTGTTATGGGTGTTAGTCAGCGAATCTTATACACATAAAATCTCAAATATATATAAGAATAAATTTAATAAACGTCCAGACCTGTAAATGCAAACACTCATCACACAAATGTCTGCCCCCGAAGGTTATCGAACCCAAGCCTCGCGGTTAGCTGGTGAATTTAGGCTCGTACGCTAGCATCTCGACCAACGAAGCGGTCAAGACAAACGTTGAATTTAGAGTTCATCAGATAGATCCCTCGATTTGATACCTATTACTACTAAAGAACAAGCATTCCTATACATACAGCCTTGTAAATAAGTTACCTTCATTTGCATTACAAAATCGGATAAAAGTACTTAAGATATAGAGCAGGCAACTTTGTAAAAAACATTCTTAACAATATCAGCAGTTCAACCAACCCGCTCATTAAAAGCATACCTTAAGAAGTATTTTAGCAAGAGTACTCTAAAAGGGTCTGACCGAGAAAGGATTGAGGCAGTTTCAACCGCAAGCGGAACCGCAAACAAATGCCAATGACGACGTAAAAATAAACCAGACATAAAAGAAAAGCTTGCGAAATTCGTGCGACAAAACGTTACTTCGTGTAAAATACTTTTTGTCGAGCTGCGTAATTACGATTCCGCCGTCTTTTACAAAGTTAGGTAGTTACGTAAAAATTCTGCGTCAATATGTTGTCTACGGAAAAGTCTACGTGATTTCTTTGAGCAAATCCTAACTTTTGACGTATAATCCATTATCTCCAATATATTTAGTCAGTCTTACAATCTTATGGATGATAAGATTTAGATTTCTTTCTCTACGGGTTTGTAAACAACTTTCCTATTTATTTTTAAGGTACTTTTATATTAGCGCTTGCCCTAGACTTAACTTGTAATCTAGGTCTAGTGGTCCGGCGTCAAACTAGACTTCTTAAAATCCTGGTTCCGGTACCAGGGTCGGGCATCAAAACAAAATGTGTGTTTTCAATTTAATAACAAAAACAACGTTACCCGGAATTGGATATGTGCCCGGATGGCGATAGGCTTGCCACCTGTCACATTATGGGACTTAGTATCTTCGGCTAGTCGTACGTGTACTGGTTGTGTCTGCCTACCTCTTTGGGGATATGGGCGTGATATTAACACTTGCCCTGGCCTTAGCTACCCGCATTAACAGTAAACAAAGGAATTAAAAAATTTCGCCACAGGAATTAAATCCTCAAAAGCTCAAAGGTTAGAGCATTCGTCGACTTGAGAGGAAAGGATAAAGGTTCAAATCCTCTCTGGGGTGAAAAAAGTCGGTAAACTTACTTTTGCTCGAGGCCCGACATCCTGGCCTCAGGCTGACAACGCACCATTACCACCTTTGGTGTCTCTAGGCGAGGTGAATTTCTTACCATCAGGAAATCCGTCTGCTTGTTTGCCTTCCAATATCATAAAAAAATAAACTTAGAAATTATGTATCAATTTTACACAATTGTTAATTTATTACGGATTCTGCACATTATATTGCATTATAATATAAAAAAACGTTGTGCAGTTTCTATCGTCGGCCGTTGGTGTAATTTCATTAAAAATTATCAGTTTTACTTGAGTTGAAATTTCGGGAAGAAATACCTACATACATATTTTTTATAGTATCATTAATTTCCAGAGAAGTATCTAAGTATATAGTAATAAATAATCCTACTCCCATAGCTCAGCCCGCATCATGACAATCCATTTTTCCTCCAATCAAAGATGTCTTTACTCAAACTTGATAGGACGAGATTTACAGCTGAACCTTTATCCCTCCATAAGTTAACACTACATCAAATTTGGTTTAGTTAATTTCTCCTATAAAACATAGCCCATTTATAATTTATCTAATATCCGTGACGCCGCCGTCGCAAGGATGTTTTAATGATTTTTTAACTAAATGCCGTTATTTTTTTAATACTGTGCTATCTGACTTCGTGACCAAGAGTTTTATATGTCCTGCGGGAAACGTAAATCTTTCTGATTCAAAAGCAGCCTACTGAAAAAATGTAAATTGTAATTTAATTACTGAATATTGCTGGTTCAGTCAGTTGTGATTAAATTGGTTCACCAAAAGGTAGCCTGAATTGGTAACATCATCTATTCTAGCTGCTATAGAGTTGGTACTCGCGATTGTCGTGTTCCGTTATGGATAGTGTTTCTAATAGACTTGAATACGAGGCTTACGGCCTTAGCTATAAGACTGCGACGCACCAGTCACATCTCTAGTATTTATATATGACGAGTATCTCATACCATCAGGAGAGCCACCTGCTTGTTCGTTAACTTTTATTGTAAACAAGTAAACATAGTATGACTGCAAAAACCGACTCGAACTATTTAATTAAATACTATAACGTGACTTGAGCCTTTTTTTGAAAAGACAGCAATTGATTCTAAAATGGTTACATATATTTTTTATCACGATCCGATTGGTGGGTTTTAAGTCATCAATGATGAGTTCATCAACGTAAGCGAGAAATTAATGCACTATTAAGTACTCATATAACTTAAAACCACTGGTCGGATCTTGATAAAATTAATATGGGGCTACCTTAAAATCATGACGTGTGAAAAAAAAACATCAAAATCGGTTGGTTGTTGGCCGAGTAATCGCGTAAAAACGTACAAAAAATGTGAAAAAACATTCAATCCAATTGATAACCTCTTGCGTTTTGGAGTCGGTTAAAAAACTAAACATAGAATATATTTCAGATGCGGAATCATTAAAAAAAATAACCTTAATTCTAAATTTATAGACTTGTTTCTAGAATGTGTTTTTACGTTTTTCGTATCTTATACCTTTAAATGAGCAATTCTTGCACGTATATAAATATATAATTGGAATCTCGGAATCGGCTCCAACGATTTTCATGAAATTTACTATGTAGGGGCTTCAGGGGCGATAAATCGATCTAGTTAGGAATCAGTTTTAGAAAATGTCATTTTACTCGTGTTTGAATTGAAAAATATGACTCTTCCTGACATCTATTGGCGAAAAATAATACTATTTTTGGTGAGCAATAAAGTTGATCCAGCAAATGCCGTTGTTAGGTGACACAAAGTCAATAAGTGTCTGCCTAAAAAACACCGAGCAAAGCTCGGGCATCCAGGTACTTCATTAATAATGTGGGATATTTCGTATTCATCATGTTAATGGAAATGGGTTTAAAATGAAATTCTTAAGGGTAATTTTCTTGATACACAAAGTTACATGTTGGTTGTTAGAGTAATGTATAAGAAGACCACAAGGGACTTAACGGCAAAGCTCGCCGTAATATTTCAAAAACAACCTTAGCCGTTCGGTGACTTCCTTTTCTGACACAATACAAAAGTTTTTTAATATCGCATGACAAAATGAAATATGTATATCGCGTCCTATCCACTGGTTGGAAGTTAAAAGCCGTAACACAAACAAAACTTGTTTTTTTTAAAGACAACGAACAACCATCTCAAAAATATAACCTTTTCTTTTTATAAGTTTTCCTACCTAGCAGTTCTTAAGACATGAGCTTTTCTTTACTAACACCGTAACCATAACCCAACTTACTTTTGAGGCAATTTCGTCTCGCTTTAAAAACACCACACATGTTATAGGTTTGTCGCTGCCCTGCAGCCGGGGTGTGATTTGATGTGTCTGACCTATCCTCCGAACACGATAATAAAAAGCACGAAAAAATAATGAGATGAATATATATTTGTGTCTCTTACCTACAAAAGTATGAGATGAATATATATTTGTGTCTCTTATATGTGGTTTTTCCGTTGCACCTGTTTTGAAATCACAATGATTCTAAAGAAGTTTCTCTTCAATAAAAATAAATATCCCTTAACTAGTTAATAATCAAATTATATGCTTGTGTTATGAGTGTTGGTCGATGAGACTAACACGTAGAAATACTTAAATAGATACCAAAATAAATTTAATAAACACCCAGACCCGGAAATGCAGACATCTAAATGTTCATCACACAAATACCTGCCCCGTCGGGAATCGAACAAGAGATTTACGATCAGTCAGTGGAACTAGCCGTATAGGACAGCCCCTCGGTCATAGAGGTGACCAACGAGGCAACTTCTATGGCGGCAGGAATCAGGTGGAAGATCTAGGCAAGTATATGCATAACTACAACCAATGGTCTTAATGGTTGAAACTTCGCTTCTCCTATGAACCTCCAGAAAGGACGGTAGACCTCAACTCATTAGAAAGCTACATCGTCTGAAGTAACAGAGTATGTTTTATTAATCTTAGCAAAGATCCTTTGTACGACTGTTAATGCTCATACATACTTGATAATTTAGAAGTTTTAAGTTTGTCGCTTCTGTGGTCTAGCGGTTTAGGTGTTGGACTTGACTGCATGAGGTCCCGGGTTCGAATCCCGGGTCGGACAACAAAAAGAAAATTGGGATTTTTCAATTTTCTAATAAAAAAAACGTTGCTCGGGATTGAATATGCGCCCGGTTGGCGACAGCCTTGCCACCTATCACATTGTGGTACTAAGTACTCGTAATATTACCTATTACTTTGTAAATAGCCTACCGATTTCGCTTATACAGCATCATCAGGGCTAAAACTTAAACTCTATTTACAAAGTAGGTAATATAATATAAGTGATACGTAAAACAGTACAAGTATTTCTTTGGTTAAAAATATGAATATTTGGAAGTTTTATCTAGCGCCGGCGATGGAAAATATCAAATATATGTGGGACTAAGTGTCTTCGGCTAGTCGTGGGTGCCCTGATTGTGCCTCTGCCTACCTCTTCGGGTATATGGGCGTGAAGAAGATACTTTAATTGAATAGCTGCTACCCAAAAAGAAGACCTATCCTACACAGGGTACCCAGACCAACACGGTATACTGATGAAATATGATATAAAACCTTTGTTGCACATGCAGGGTTTATGATAGCTTTGAAGTTTTAATTCAATAGTTTCCGCAGAATGCTATTCATTTCATTTTGAAGTTATAAAATACTAGCTGCCCTTTTTTTTTTAATTTTAACGTAATCTTTTACCATAAATTGAGATATAAGCGATCCTATCTCTCAAGTTGGATCGAACTGCACATGGCGCGCGAATTTTATTATAATCGGTTAAGTGGTTTAGGATTCCATTGAGGACAAACATTGTGACACGAGATTTATATATAATAGATAAGATAACGTCATGAGTCAAGATTTGGATTTATGCGTGTCGTAATACATCATACCCAGTGCTGAAAAAGACAGTATTAGGGAAAAATATCTTATATCATATAGTTAAACTAGAAAAAATAAGTTTTATAGGAAAATCTTTAGCTTTTTTGTTAAGTACCTATGTATCTAATTAACATTTTTTTGCGTAAGTAATTATTAATATTCATTTATTTATTCACGCAATCGCAACAGTGTGATCCGAGAAAGAGTGGGATTGAAACTGTTAATGTTAATATGAGAAAGTGTAGAAAGAATGACACGAAATATTGACAAAGCAGACATACAATGCTAATGTGGATGGATGTAGGTACCCGGGGAGACCAAGGTTGACATTCCATGATCAAATCTCTCGGGTTTTATCTGAAGGTGGTGTCAAGAGTCTTCGAAACCGGCATGTTTGTATGAAAACGGTAATGAATGTTGAGGAAATCGGGCAGGTCTGCCAGGATCGTGAGATTTGGCACTCGATAATCTCTGCCTACCGCGTAAGGGACTTGTCGTGAAGATATGAATGTATGTATGATAGTCACCTTATTTTAAATATGTAGGTACTAACTGAAAAAGTCTTTTGTTAACAACATAATACGATTGGCATTAGCAGTACTGAACTAAAGATTTCCCCATATAGTATATGTTTCTCCTTCTAAGATACGAAATGAGTGCGCTACAAAAAATCTGTCTTGTAACGCTAGCTGACCGCATTCGTAACAGTGAGATCTGAGAGAGAGTGGGATTGAAAGAAAGTAATGGTATCAAAATGAGAAAGGTCATCAACTTCCCCGTGTTGGTCCGGGCTCGTTTGTAGAATAGACCATCTGCCGTCCTTGCCAGGCAGCTCGTAAAAGGCGATCGTAGGCTCACCTTCACTAACACCGTGACATCTGACTAGGTGGTAGAGATTAGCAGCGACTCGCCCGGATTAGTAGCGCCGCCTTACCTATTGCTGCCGCCATAACGTTATGACGTGTTCCGGTTCGGAGGGTAAGGTAGCCGGTTAACTTACTTTTGCTCGAGGCCTAACATCCTGGCGTCAGGTTGGCAATGCACCATTACCACCTTTGGTGTCTCTAGGCGGCGTGAATTTCTTAACATCAGGAAATTCGTCTGCTTGCTACTTTCCAGTGTCATAAAAAAAACTGGTTTAACTTTTTGAACTATTTTTATCAACTTAATAATCCTTCTGGTTCTGACAAACCACTGTCAATAATAATTAATCTCCTTCATTGGCAAAACTTGATGATTAAAAGCCTTTGAACGTCTGAGACTTGAAAGCCTAACCATATTATTGATCCATATAGAGACTAAAGCCTTTATTCCTGATGTACTCAAGTGGTACCACGAGCAATTTACTTGTGAACATATAAAAACAGCAAAGGTTTTTGTTGCAGCGTCTTTGTTAATTACCCGGATGTCATTAAGGGTAATGAGGTGACTGTATCTTATGTTTGTACTATCCGTTACAAAAGTTTTACCATCTTCCAGACAATTCAATTTAATTTCAATTCAATCAGGCCGCCTCGTTGGTCGAGTGGCTAGCGTATACGCCTAACTACACTCGACTCACCGCGACGCTCGGGTTCGATTCCCGACGGGGGCAGACATTTGTGTGATGAACATTTAGATATCTGCATTTCCGGGTCTGGGTGTTTACTTAATTTATTCTGGTATTTATTTAAGTATTTCTATGTATTAGAATCGTTGACTAACACCCATAACACAAGCATATAATTTGCTTACTTTGGGGTTAGATTCAATTTGTGTGAGTTGTCCAGGGAAAAAAAAATCACTTGCATGTTTTAAGGGTTAGCGTACATGCCTTACTCCACGACCAACCATGAAATTCGAGTTCGAATACCGATTGGGTAGATTTTTGTGTCTAAGTGTGTTTATTAAATTTATTGTCGTATTTTTTTTATGTTATAAGAAGGCAAACAAGCAGAGGGATTTCCTGATGTTAAGAAATTCACGCCGCCTAGAGACACCAAAGGTGGTAATGGTGCGTTGCCAACCTGACGCCGGGATGTTAGGCCTCGAGCAAAAGTAAGTTTACCGGCTACCTTACCCTCCGAACCGGAACACGTCATGACGTTATGGCGGCAGGAATAGGTAAGGCGGCGGTACCAATCCGGACGAGTCGCTGCGAAACTCTACCACCTAGTCAGAAGTCACGGTGTTAGTGACGGTGAGCCTATGCTCGCCTTTTACGAGCTGCCTGGCAAGGAAAGCAGATGATCTATTTATTCTACAAAGAAGCCCGGACCAACACGGTCGTAGGTATTTAATTCAAAAACAGAGCCGAGTTAGACATTACCGCGCCAAAAGTGACACATATTAATAATAGCTTAGATAAGCACTTAGCTTAGATCGCACTACATCAAAGTTTTTTTTATTTTTCATTAATGCCACTGAAATTGAAATATAATACGTTTGGTTCATACTCATCAATAGGTACCAAATGTATTTAGCATTTAATAATAAATCTCATTTTTCTTTTTATGATATGAAGACAAACAAGCAGACTGATTTTATGATGGTAAGTAATTCCCGCCGCTTAGTGATACTAAAGGTGGTATAGGTGCGTTGCCAACTTGAAGCCGGGATTGTAGGCTTCAATCAAAATAAATTTACCGGCTACCTTACCCTTCGAACTGGAACAAGTCATCGACAAGCGCTGACGTTATGGCGGCAGGAATAGCTAAAGCAGTGGTACCAAACCGGGCGAGACGCTGCGAAACTCTACCACATATTTATTGTAGTCACAGAAAATTTTAAAACATGTACAATTTTTTGTAAAACAGCTTTAAAAGTAACAAATGATAGAGATCCCAAAATGAAACTAAAGCGTTTGCTTGAAAAAACTTACAAATTTTTACCCTTCCTCACGAGTCATTAACAACAAACTCACTCAGCGTTTCGAAACGGGCCATTTACAACCTCCATAATTAACCAAACCTTGAAACTTTAAACTTAGCTTATTTACCCACCATGTTCCTACCCACGTAAGTATAATAAATTATTAACTAATTCACGATGCGAATTAAGTTAATGTAAGAATAACTTAATTAAATTTTCCCCGTAACGTTGGAAACTCAATGTTCGAAAAGTTGAAAGTGCCTACTAATCTACACTCTAGCATATACATTGTTGCATTTGAAGGACTAGCCAAGATTTTGAGAGACGTGTGAGAAGCGTCAGCACTCCCGATCTATGAAGTAAAATTAAAAAAAATACAAACTTTATTTTTTGTGTAACAAGATGCATAAATATTAACAAATCATTCATCTGATTCCCGCCTACCGCAATCGCGTGCAGTGTGACAAGTTAGGTATTTATATGTAAGTACATTTATAAAAGTAAAAAAAAATTGGAAATAATATGTATAGTTAAGTACAGGGAGTCCGCCGGCAGATTTTATACTTAAAAAAACAAAAAAAAATGAAAAATATAGAGAAATCAAAGTTATTTATTTATCATCTTACAAAGTAATAACGCGGATTTTAAGTTTTAAAAATCACTCCACTCAAATGACGACCTTCTAGACGCAAGCATTCTTCCAATCTTTCTTTCGTGTTGGCGAAAACTCTCTTGCAAAGTTCTGGACTGATAGCCGCAATCTCGCGTCGTATATTTTCTTGCAGGGCCTTTATTGTTGACGGCGAATTGCTGTATACACGAGATTTTAGGTATCCCCACAGGAAAAAGTCACAGGGAGTCAGATCAGGTGATCTAGGGGGCCAGGCTATGTCACCAAAGCGACTTATTAATTTTCTAGGAAAAAGTGGTCTGAGTTTAGCCATTGAGTCTCTGGAGGTGTGTGCCGTAGCCCCATCCTGCTGAAAGTGGGTCCTATTATTGTAGCTAGCATGACCGTGCAGCGCCGGTATAAAAAAGTTGTCCAGCATCGCACAGTATTGTTGCGAGTTAACGGTTTCGCCTCTGTCATAAAAAAAGGGCCAATTATGCCATTTCCAGAAATGGCGCACCAAACTGTGGTCTTAGGGCTGTGAAGAGGCTTTTCATGAAATTTTTTTGGATTGCTCGCGCTCCAATAACGCATATTCTGTTTATTAACATACCCTCCGATATGAAAATGCGCCTCGTCGCTGAAAAAGATGTTACATAACAGTGTAGTCGTAGAAAATCGTTCCAAAACGACTCTCGCATAATTCTGCCTTTTTATGAAGTCATCTTCTTTTAATTGTTGGATGATTTGGAGCTTATATGGATGCAACTTCAATTTTTTTTTTAGTAATTTTGTGAACCGACGTCTTTTTCAAACCCGTTGATGCTGCAATCTTTCGAATAGACTTACGTGGATCTGTCACAATTTCCATTCTTACAAGTTCTGCGTTTTCAGGAGTAGTAACAGACGTTGAAGGTCCAGGACGAGGCTCGTTTGTGGTTGATCCAGTTTCTCTAAACTTCTGTACCCACGTCCATATCAACTGATTTGACGGACCATCCTTGACTCGTCGGATATCGAAGTGAGAACAAAAGCGACGCCTTGCCACATTGATCGAATTATTATTCGTGAAATACGCCTCAACCACAAAAGCGCGGTGCGTTCCCGTCCACTGACTCATGGCTACTAAACAACCCGCAACACTCCCGCGCCGAATGATACCCCTCTCCCCCCGCTCACTCTTTGCAACTCGCCGTGAGCACCGTTCAAAGTGTAAAATCTGCCGCCGGCCACCCTGTATTTTGGCGGACTATTTTAAATGTATGTTTATAATTGAAAATGTTAAAATTTCGAAATAATATTCATAAAGTCGATCATTCTGGAGTGTGAGGTAGCCTGTAGACTTGCACAATAGGTCTAACATCTCAGGCTCAAGACAGCGACGCACCTATAACATATATAGTATCTATAGGTTTTTTATTGTTCGCTGGCCAATCACACAAAAAATGCCTTAACTTTCCTACACTATTTGGCCCGTCCTTTAACTGAAACCTATATAAATAATTTACTTCTTATTTATTTACAATACATTCTAAAGATAAACAAATTATTCGATCATATAACGCTAACTGTACTAAAGAACCATACACCTATTATTATTAAACAACATAAGGTACAAGGCCAAGAATGTGAAGTCCATAGGCTAGTATGATCAACTTCACATCAGGCTCATGATATATCTGATCCAGAAGCTAAGGTCGCTGAAAATTGCAACAAGTGGAAGAAAAAAAATCAAAGAAAACGGAAATACGAAAAGACCACGACATTTTGCATTGGATGTAAATGCAAAAAATGAAAAGTCTATATCGCTAATGTATAAAACTAAGTCGCGTCCTCTGTCCCTGTGTCCCTTTGTATGCTTAAATCTTTGAAACTGCGGAACGGATTTTGGTGCGGTTTTTTAGTAGATAAAGTGATTAAAGAGAGAGGTTTATATGTATTATATTTCATATACCTATACGAAGCCGGGCGGGCTGCTAGTAAAATTTTAAAGTGAAATTAGGATAGATTGTTAAGTGCGTATTAAATGTGCATTACATTTTTGAATAATGTACCTACTTGTGCTTAATTTTTGTCTTGTGTGCTTTCAGAATGAATTCAAAAATTCAGCATTTCTCAAAGATCAATATGGAGACAGGGAGATTTGATAAATACCTAGAACATGCGTGTTCAACTTAAAGAGTGTTAGTTAAACAATGATTACATTACGAAGTACATACAAAATGCGCCCCGAAAAAGCTTTGTTAGCTCGCATGCACTTTCGAGTGAACCCTTTTATAATAAAGGACCTAAGATCATAATAATTAAGAGTTGAATCTTCATTTGGCATTTTACGATTCTTTCATTTGAGCATTCCCATACAGAAATATTCAACTTCTGCTATTCGACGTCTTTACGATAGCGGAAGTAAAAGGAAGTACAGCGCTTAATTTTAATAACAACGTTAGTAATATTAAAGAAATCTTATATACGAGTAGAACGTATCTTTATATGACACGTTAAAGCAATATTGTTTTAATAATATAGTCTCTTAACGCAAAGGGCTTAATAATCAACACTAACCGCCTCGTTGGTCGAGTGGCAGGCATTTGTGTGATAAACATTTAGATGTCTGCATTTCCGGGTCGGGGTGTTTCTTAAATTTATTCTGGTATCTATTTAAGCATTTCTATGTATTAGAATCGTTGACCAAAACCCATAACACAAGCTTATAATTTGCTTAATTTGGGGTTAGATTCAATTTGTGTAACTTGTCCAGGAATATACATATATATTTATTTATTTTTCTTAAATAGCAGAATCAAAATAATATTGCTCAAATACATCACGTTATCTTGACCTTGGAAACTGATTTTTTCTACTATCACTCCAGTGTAATAACAAATGATCTCACATCCAATTTCCTACAACATTATCCGTAAAAGGCCACACTAACTCAAGTTGTATTCAATATGATTGTTAATATAACAAAAGGTCAGTGTTTTTACTACAGCCAGCATTATCAATCATCGTATGCCGCGTGACATAAGTGGACCCTCCTCATAAGAGATCCAAGTACCATTACTCACAGAACCACGCCCAGGGATAATTTTCTCTCACTGCAACTATAGCCATTCAATATCAATATAAAAGACATTTACTTTAGAACGCTTTGATGATATAAATATTTTTCTAAAAGATTCTCTCCGACACCCGGAAAATTAAACCCAACCTCGCGGTGTTGTGTTGATATTTGAGTAAATAAACTTAAAAATATTCTAAAAATAAATCTGTCTTTATAACCAATATCTGATATAAATTAGGGTAAATGAAGAATTTGGTAATATAAACATCGAGAACGACTATTAGTTTTCTCAAATGCTTTCACTAAAAATACATTCAAGCTCTTTCCCAGCGTTATATTTTTTATTTGAACCGCGAGTTCACATTTATGTAGCTCGCAGTGTTTTATTATCTATTTCGTTTTACGTGTTAAATACCAAGATTAATGTTTATTAACGTTTTCTAGGTTTCTGAATGTTTGTTACTCAATTATCTTTAACTAATTATGATTTAAAGTTAGTATATAATATATATGATGAACATTAACGAATTGTAAGCAATGTATTATGATACAGAAAGTGCTAAATGTTAATCACTTTTTATTTAGACCTGTGCCATGAATATTATTTTATGGCAATTTAAAACAATATTATTACAATTATTACATTAAGTATTATTCCCCAGACTCCATTGTCTCTTTGCATGTTTAAATCTTTAAAACTACGCATAGGATTTCAATGCGGTTTCATTCAATAGATTAAGTGATTAAAAAGGAAGGTTTTTAGTTGTATATTCTACTGGGGCGGGGCGTTAGTATTACATAATCAAGACTATAGTGCGTCCAATATATCTTTATGTTGACACATTATTTATTGCAAAAATAATATTGCTTCAATGCGTCACGGTAAGACCCTAAGCGCTAAATAAATTCTTAATAAAAAGTTAAGTATACATAGCAATAAACCAACTTAGCTCCTAATATAAGGTCAAACGGACGACTAAATTTCATAAAAATGTATTCACAAAAACAAGAT
>NJDD01001102.1:166218-200378 GCA_002245505.1 Calephelis nemesis | reverse complement strand
GATTTAATATTAATTATACACTACCTACTATTTATATATGCTACTAAAAGGTTTACAGTCGGTGCCAAGCCAATTGATTATTTTCTTATAATATAATTATTAGTTTAAAATTGGAAAAATTACTTAATTTCAATGTTAAGTTGTCTAAGGAAAAAAATTGATTATTATGTTTAACTCAAAAACTCTTCAAAAACTCTTTAAAATACAAATAGGACCAATTAGAAAAGAATCCAGAAAATTGTTTCATCTACTGCAAAGTAGCACACGTAAAAATAGATTCCTTTTTTTGGAAGTTGATTAAAAAGCGAATTAAACAATCCTGAGATTAGAAAATCAAATATTAGATTAAAGACTTTTAAGACGAATAAATATTTTATAGCACTGCAATTTTGCTCTGAACGTTATAGCGCCTATAAAATATAAACGTCTATGCAGAGTTGACGCTTTCAGAAAATTCTACCTCCCGTTATTTGGCGCTCGTCACTTCGTCTTAGATGCTTTCAAATTACCAGTTTTCATTTAGCGAATGGCCTTCGTAATGACGAGTAAAATTCTTTGGCAGCGATATTACGCGATGAATGAAATGATTTATCAAAGCAATAGGGCCCTTGAGCCCTTGTTGTGGATCATAAAGTATTTGCAATGAAATAGCTTTTGTTCTTTCGTTATCTAATAATGTGTTTTAAAATTTGTATGACCTGATTTTTACCGGCGTGTTTGTATGAAAGGGTAATGAATGTAAAGGAAGCAAGACTGGTTAGTCAGGATCGTGAGGTCTGGCATTCGATACTCTCTGCCTAACCCGTAAGGGATTTGGCGTGAAGATATGTATATATGTATATATGTATGTGATTTTTACGTGAATTGATCTAAAGCCAAGGTTTTATATGCTTGTGTTACGGAAAGTCAAGTCTAGGCGATTCGCAAAGTATTTAGCGTGAAGACATGTACGTATATATTAAGCGTTCGCGTCGTCACATCTCGATACTTCCAGTTTATATCATATATGTTAGGGGACGTCCATAAATAAGAATATTAATAATAAGCTTCTGCTTTTAGATTAATTTGTGACGTCTAGTATTAGATGCATTTTTATATATTTAAGAGCACCATTAAACAGTATCTCTCTAAATCTTGTTCTATACTTTAGGATTGCCTGGAAGAGATCGCTGCCTTGGCGATAAGGCCGCCTTTGTGTATCTTCTTAGTGTAAGTTATTTTAATGTATTTGTGATTTATTTGTATTTGGTGCACAATAAAGAGTTATTGTATTGTATTATACTAAAACTAGCTGACCCATCAGATGTTTTTCTGCATTTTAGTTTGTTGTTGATTAATGCGATTTTAGTAAAAAAATTGAATCTTCCTTATCCCTTAGGGGTAAGAAAAATAGATCTACTGAATATCCATGTAAAATTTGTTGAAAATCGATAAAGCCGTTTCGGAGGAGTATTGTAACTAACATAGTTATTTTTATGATATTGGAAGTCACACCACCAGATGAATTACCTGATGGTAAGAAATTCAGGCCGCCGAAAAACACCAATGGTATCATTCCTCAGGCCAGATTGTAAGCACTCGAGCAAAAGTAAGAGATTACCGGCTACCCAACCGTAACACGTCAACGGCAAGCGTTGACATTATGGTAGCAAGAATATGTTAAGTGATGGTACCAATCCAGATTCCAGGCGAGTCGATACGAGACCCTACCACCTAGTCAAATGTCACGGTGTTAGTGACGGTAAGCCTCTGCTTGCCTTTTACGAGCTACCTGGCACAGGAAGGCAGTTGGTCTATTCTGCAAAGGATCCCGGACCAACACGGGATAGTTTCATATATAAGATAAAATACAACAAAACCACACTCAAGCAACTGCTTGCCTGGAATGGTTTACCGCCTTACTTAATACACTGTTCCTGTCTACAGCCATGATTTTTTATCGTCAGGAAATCTCTGCTTCAATTCATTTTCAATTTTATAAAAAAGGGAGACACGTTATCATTTCACTTCAATTTGTAATGTGTTGAGAACAGAAACTGACTAAATTGTCTCCAAACGAGTGATATTTCCTTTGTCTTTGTGTCCAGTGATCTACCGAATGCCTCCACCTTTAATATTCGTCAGTCCATCCACGTAGTGGATTTGATCCTCAATGAACAAACAGACAATGGACAGTGGATAAGCTTCAGGTTATCCATTTATATACTCCAACTAGCTGCCTATTCCGGCTTCGCTAGGATAGTATTTTTTTTATTAAAGTTGAGGTGTAAGCTTTCCTATCTTTTAAGTTGGATCATTTTGATCATTTGCACACGGTGTGCAAATTTGACTGAAATCGGTTAGGAAGTTTAGGAGTCCATCGCGGACAAAAAACGTGACACGCAATTTATATATACATTAAGATGTGCCTTTAAAAGAAGCATTTTAAATCAAATAAAGAAATCACTTCAAGAAAAAAGTTTTATAAGCGAAGCGCTAGAGTTTTTGAAAAGTTTGGAAACTTAAATATTTTTTGTGCGAGTTTCATAGAAATCCGAGGTACTCTTTTCATAAGAAGTGCTTATCAGTTCGAGATATTAGATTAGGAAGAATAAATTTTATTTTGACGGCATTTCCAACTAAAAGAAGTTTGGCAAAGTGATAACGCGTTTGACGCTTCAACAAAATATTATTTGATATTAAGTGAATTTCCATCTGTGTTACGGTTATTATATTACACGGTGACCTTTCTACCTCTAAGGGCTACCTGCACATTCTCGGGTTAGATTTAATATTTATTTTTTTTATTTTACCATTAAAGGTAAACTTACAGCTAGCAAACTTAACAATACAGAAAATATTTTATATAGGGCCAATTACAAGTTTTCACTTATAAATATGTTAAAATATGTTTATAGTTACGCATTTACAAGTAAATAGAAAAATAACAGTCCATAAATATAACAGAGTAGGCACACGTTGCACATATTGAGTTAAACTACCAAATATAAGGTAATTAAATCCTAGTTAGACGCTAACTCGGTGTTAAAAACTGAACCCAGGTGCTTGCAAGTGGCACTAACAATACCCATTAGTTAAATTGTGGTTAAATATGAATCAGTAAGTTTTGACGAGGTAGGAAGAGTTTGTAACTAAAGCACAAAACTCGTCAACCCACCAAATAAAATGTCTAGATGAATAAGTATAAATAAAATAAAAAAACATATCTGAACTATTTCACAGATTCTAAAGATAAACATGAAAATTATAAGCTTGTTATAACGCTAACGATACCAATACTTGAAAAAAATTAATCAGATAACTGAATAAATGTAATAAACATGCAGGCATAGAAAGACAGACAGATATTCATATTCTCTGGGTTATTTCACAGATTTTGTACTAAAAAAGCAAATTAAATGCTTATGATAACGTTAACGATACCAATACTTGAAAAAAATTAAACAGATAAATAAATATATTTAATAATCATACAGATTAAGAAAGACAGACTTTTATATTCACGGGATCATTAAGCCATCATCAGAGCCATTAAGTGAGTACGCTAGCCCCTTGATCTATGAAATTGAAAGAAAACAATGGAAATAATATATAAATTACTACAGGTAAATATAAAGAACAAAGAAAAAAATCGAAGATGGAAATGGTCTAATTCGAAACGTGGACTTTTTTAATGTCTATCTTGTGTAATACGTTGATAAGTTTAGTCTTCAAAATATTTTTACATGTATATATGTGGAGTAGTAGAAAAAACATCTTTAGTAGGACTAACCAACAATCGGTTATAGCCATACGTACAACGTCTAGTTGTTTTTATTTAGGTATAACTACTCATTCTCAATTGTATCAGACCCTTTACTATGAGCTGGTATAGATAACGTTCGATAAGTTACGTGTCGAAATCTATGACAGTTTTGGTCTAAAAACGTGTTTCTCTTAATTACCAATAGAGGCGCTGTTCAAAGTTGTAATACAAATAATTTACAGAGACGGTAACGAGTATAGCAAACTTGACAAGCCAGACACTCATGGTAAGGGCTCAGATGTGAGTATGTATGAGTTTCACGATTTGTTTCGAGTTTTGTTTCCCAACTAGACTATTCTTTTGTTTCAACATTCAAACAGCATACAAATGAGTGTATGAAATATTAAAAATGTAACCTTACACGGGTACAGTCAAAATTATGTTTTGCTAATGAACTTGTAGATGAGATAATGAATGTTTGACAGTATTTAAACACTTAATTTGGTTCCTATATTTTCCGATAATCAGCTTGATTTCGATTGCTAACGTATTTTGTATTTTAGGTGTTGTAACAAACAAGTCTTCATTTTATGATTACCTTACATATATATGTAACATCTTTTAGCTAATTCCCTTGAGGGGCAAGAGAATATCTATTTATTAACATCACTATATAGTACAAAATCAAACTTCTGTCTTTATATATGCTTAGGCCCACTTGCACGGAATTACATTTGACACTGACACTGAGTTAAACTGTCAAATATAAGATGATTTAACCCGAGTTAGACGTTAACTCAATGTTAAAGACTTAAACCAGGAACGTGCAAGTGGCCCTTAGATCTTTAAAACCAAATAACGGATTCTGATGTGGTTACCAACCCATCTCAACTTTACATGGGTGGGCAAATTTATATGTTATGATAGATATAAAACTTTCTCTTGATTTAGAATATTTTTTTAATCACCACATCAGAATCCGTCATGTAGTTTTAAAGATCTAAGCATACATAAAGACAGATGTTTGATCTTGTACTATATTTTAGTGATTTTGTTAATTAATAGATTAACTCTAGAACATAGAGAATAATTACTCTTGCGGGACTTAGCGTGAAGATACATATCTTAATGTAAGGTAATCATAAAATGAAGACATGTTTGTTACAATACCTAAAACTCGAGAACTGCTGGACAGATTTAGAGGGTATTTGTTTTTCGGGGTCTCCTCATCTCCAAATACTTCAGTAACCATTGAAATATTTGAAAACATTAAGATTAAAAATCACAGGACACAAAGCAGGCAGTACGTAATTGGACAGGAAAGATAGTAATAAAATAAGTTTATTATCAGTATAAATACTAATCTTCACAACAAGGCCCTTACGGGGTAGGCAGAGAGTATCGTGTACCAATGTCACAATCCTTGCAGGCCTAGCTTCCTTCACAATTATAAAATAAAAAAATAAGTAAACAAAGTTCTCAAAATATTATCACACCGTTTCTTGTTTATAAACTACGACTTCCAAAACTTTAAATTTTTCTACGAACTCCTACAACAACTAAGCTTATAATTTGTTAATGTGACCAGTAATAGGCAATACATAACATAAGAAATCAAGCAGCTCGTATAGGCAAACTTAACATCATTCTAGAGCAAGGACACGGCTCATGGCAAACAGAGAATAGATGTTACAGATGCGTGGCTGATCTGAGGCTAGGATGGAAGGAAATTGGCAAAGAATGGAAATTTGCAAGTCTACCGGATACTGTTCCCTATAGACCGAAACATGACTGAGTCAGTACGACTGCAGTAATGGATAAGGCTGCGAATCCCTACCAGGGGATGTTGCTGCACAGCAAAAACCAATAAAAATTCTTCATATTCTTTAACATCCCCGAAGACAATTTCTATCGAGTTTGTATCTTCACACCCATATCCCAGAAAAGGTATGCAGTGATTGTAACCCGAACACCTATTTGGAAGTTATATCAGTTCTTTTTGAAGAATATATCCTCCAGTGGTAGTCTATAGCTTCATGAATTTTAATTTCCCTCCTACGAATTTCTGATCAGGTCATCTGTCCTGATCCGAATTTACCATTTTCACCTATCACAAAAAGTACAAAAACACTGCTAAAGAAGTTTTCACTTCAAAAACTATTAAGGAAAAGGAAGGATGGCGAAATAAAAATGTTTGTAACACAAAAGTGTGGAAACTATTTTGTAATTATAAGAAGCAAAAGTTTGAATCAAATGCATTGTCGTATCTTACAGCGTTCCACTTAGTTAGACGCCAAGTGTTCCGGAAGATAAAAATTACTTCCTACCTATTTCGTGTTAAAAAATATTGTTATTTCACCTTATGCTAATAGGAAGTAAAACGAATGCAAACATTTGCAGAGATTTATTATTACATTAATTACACATGTGTCTAAAAAGGTTTTTTGGGGTTCATGAATGTATGTAAATATTTTATTCCAATGTTTACCCAAAATTTGGATAAAAACAATAAAAACAAATTTTATGAAGTAATTTAAAAAAACTAAAACCACCGCGGATTTACTTGTATTAATCGGAACTAAACTTTTAAAAAGTTTGTTATAATTTTTTCTAATTTGTCATTAACGTGTCGATTTTGATGATTCTTTCGGTTTTAAAACCACTCATTAAAGGCAGATTAAACACGTGAAACATATAAAAAATAACATATTGTTTAATAGATATGTTTTTTTGAGTTGGTTAGTTGCAAAGATAGCCACTTACTCGGTAGGGATCCTAAATATTTTATTATGATATTGGAAGGCAAACAAGTCCTGATGGTAAAAAATTCACGCCGCCTAGAGACACCAAAAGTGGTAATGGTGCGTTGCCAACCTTAGGCTACCTTATCCTCCGGACCGGAACACGTCAACGGCAAGCGCTGACATTATGGCGGCAGGAATAGATAAGGCGGTGATACCAATCCGATTTAATTCTTCATTTGATCAAATATATTTGAATAAGGATTAAATGGAGAGTAATCATTGTCAAAGGGCATAATTATTAAAGTGATTAATAATGCATAATGAGCATGTTAACATGCGATTAGTGAAAATCTCTCAAGCATACCCAATAATAATTACAGCATTAATATTGTAGTACTCTGACGGAATAGTCAAAAGCGCGTATCAATGGTAAAAGGCACGTTGATGGGCTTGCCCACAACCCTAATAGACGTGACACATCAGCTTGAATATTAATTGGCATATAACAATATACAAATTTACTAGTTGAAATAAAGAAAAAAATTCATCCGACAGAATTTGAAGCTGTAACCTTTTGTCTCAAGCCGACGAATGCTCTAATCATTTGAGCTACTAAGGATTCAAATACCGTGGCAAAATTTTTGATTCCTTTCTTTACCGTCAACGTGGGTAGTATTTTTTTTAATTATATAAATTTTACCAAATTACAGAGCAAGTGCTAAAATAAAAATACCTTAAGGCCCACTTGCACGTTCTCGGGTTAAATATTTAACTCTGACTCGGGGTTATTACTTGGGCTACTTACTCGGGCTACAATCAATTGATATTTGACAGTTTAACTCACCATTAAATTTAACTCAGAACGTGCAAGTGCCCTCAAGTGTAATAATGTTTATTTACAACAAAGTACCTTTAAAAAATGGTTTTCCCCTTGATCGCACTGGTCTACTGAACATAACAGAGTATAGACCAGGGGTGGGCAAATTACGGCCCGCGGGCCGGATCCGGCCCTTGAGAGGTTTTAATCCGGCCCGCCGAGGGGTTTTTTTAGAAAAAATATGAACCTCTTTAAAAAATTAATGGTCGAAATGTTAAAAGACTATTGAAATTTGAACAATTGAAATACTGAATCGTTACTTCAAACATATATATTGCGTATTTCACATGTTAAGACTTCATAAATAGATTTTATTTCAATAAGGATTGTAACATTAAAAAAAATGCCTTATGTTACTTTATACAACGTTTTAAATTTACTGCTATTTTTAGGTGTTTAAATAAACCGGCCCGCCTCAAGAATAATTATAATTGACTGGCCCGCGACTAGATTTTTTTTTATTTACCGGCCCGCGGTCAAAAGAATTTGCCCACCCCTGGTATAGACCATCTGCCTCTCTGTCAGAAAGCACGTAAGATGCGAACACTGGTTAAAATATAGGTCATCACTAACAAGACCACTGGTGATAGAGTACTGCGCAGCAACTTGCCTGGATTCATGTGCCGCTTTACCTATTCCTTCCGCCATAATGTCTTTTTCCTTTGTTGGATTCACGAATGTACTAAGGGAATTTATAGTCCGACTCGTACTTTGATATTTTATTTGATATAAGACTGACTACAACCTTTTTATGATATTGGAAGACAAACAAGCAGACGGATTTCCTGATGGTAAGAAATTCATGCCACGTCATGTCATGGCATGTTAGGCCTCAAGCAAAAGCAAGTTTACTGGCTTCCTTATAATCCGAACCGGTGCACGTCAACGGCAAGCACTAGCGATACGGTGGCAGGAATAGGCAAGGCGATAGTACCAATTGAGGTGAGTCGCTGCATAACTTTACCACCTATTCAGATGTCACGATACTAGTGACGGTAAGTCTATGCTCGCCTTTTACGAGCTGCCTGGCAGGATGACAGATGGTCTATTCTGCAAAGGAGCCCGGACCAACACGGGGAATTTACAGACTAAATCTTCTCCTGATATTTGATGCAGTTTTGTTTGCTATCTATTTATGTAAATTCATCTCATAGTTTATACTATTACAAACTAACACATTTAAACCCCTTATTGATCCGGGTTTTCTTCTTCGTTTTGGTCTAGTTCCTTTGTATAAACTTGCCCAATTGGCCTAAAACTCAGGCCTCATGACATCAACGCACCTACATCTCTAAGTGTCTTTCGGCTACGATTATCGGTTACTTTCAGGAAAGCCATTTGCTTGTCCGCTGCTTTTTGTCATAAAAAGCTGTGCACTATGATATTGCGAAAGAGAGAGAGAGTGAGAGATAGATAACACCTATAGAGACAGATAGAAGCACTATTGAACCAATATTGCTTTAAAATGTCAACCATTCCGCACACTTAACTAAGTCGCAGTTTGACGAGTAAGTATTATTAAAATGATACTGCTTTGCGACGTCAAAAAGGTGCTTATTTTTATTACTTCGCATCAAAATCTAAAATTAATGCCAATTAACGAGTCCAATACTGAAACAGTAAACTTTGTAGCGAATTTAAATGCTGATACAAAGTCGGAATGATGTCTCCAATCAGACTTGGAATAATTCGCATTCAAGTCTATAAAGCTTAAACAATGAACGGCAATATTTAGAAGTCCCAGACAGTAATCCAGCAAACACTGCTTTAAGCGCCTCCTCATCACAAAGTCTCGAGGGCACTACGTTAAATGTAGGCCATGAAGTTGCAGCGAGAATATTACTATGTCACTTGGCGACATCGGGCCTCTAAGTCCGAGTAATTGGAAATAGTTGAAACTTGAGTTTTGCCCGCAAAAGCCATTGTAGTTAAAGGAACGTACACATACCGCGTGGATTTATTTTCGCGCTGCTATCATTTGTCCAAGTAAAACGTTTCACCTGAAATTTTGCCAAGTATCTCGCAGTTATTGGATGTCACGTAGAACCGAAGACATTTTTTACCCCGTATAACACCTTTGTGGAATCAGTTACCGAGGGCGGTATTCCCAAACAATTATGACTTAGGGACCTTCAAGAAAAGAGCGTACTCATTCCTTAAAGGTCGGCAACGCATCTGTGATGCTCCTGGTGTTGCGGATGTCCGTGGGCGGAGGTGATCACTTTCCATCAGGTGACCCACTTGCTCGTTTGCCTCCTCTTCTTTCAAAAATATAGTGTGTAGAGAAAGAAGCTTGGCTCTACAATATCTGATTACTTATTGACAGTGTAAACCCAATGGTATCGGCTTGATAATTTTTGTAACAGCCTCTCACATACATAGGTTTTTTATTTATTTTATTGCCTGTGTGACCAAAATCCCTCCTTCAACACATGGTATAGATATGTTCCCTTATAGGATTTGAGTACTGTGCCTGTGATGCTTTATATAGTGCTTATAACAAGAACTATAGCAATAATGCTGTGTGACAGCTGAGTACAGCCGGTAATACTTCGTTTTAACCGACTAATAAAAAAATAGATGTTTATATATTAGACTCCAACATTTATTTATGTTCTTTCTGCGTTCATTGTGGGTTTAGTGCGATTAAGTTGTAATCTTCTTTTTCTTTACTCTTACATGTATCTTTTTTAAACCGTGTCTCCAATATAATAATGAACATGGAATATCGTTTCTAAAGAAAAATGGTTTTTTAAAAGATTTTCTTTACTTGTTTCGTTTCAGTAAGTTTAGCTAACCCAAGATGTGCTCGATGTGACATATTTTCAAGAGACTTCTAAAAAATTAGATTATAATATGTTCGCCTCTTAAATTTTTTATGTATGTTAAATTCATCGTAATTTTTAAAATGAGTTTAAAATCTTTTTTTCATTTAAAAGAGCTGGTTCCGAGTCATCATCGCCCCCAAGTTTTGTACTTAGATAACTTCTTTATTGAAATCGAAGTCAGTTTTTTGAAGTTTTATTTCACTTAAAATATCGGAATCACTTTCCTCCATTATTTATTCTTGCCAACCTTCCTCGTTGATTTGTTACAGGAATTAAGGTTATTTATGAAGTTCCAATTATTCCATTTTCTATTGTTTTAGTTTAAAATTGTTTAAATGACACAATGTAGATTTTCAAATAATTTCGTAATGACATAGGAAGTATAAAAAATAACTCTTGATAATTAAAGACAGTTTTAAATTCAAGTAGACTGGGAGGAATTGGCGCATGAGTACCGAAAACTATTCCACCTCTCAATTTTTTTATGCGATCCTCTTCAAATTGCCCTCCTAATGATATAAATGCATCTTGCCAGGGCGCGACCCGGTGCCACATTGTTTAAACCGAAATTGTTTAAATAATTGCAAGGAATTGTTATTTTTCAACCGGACATTTTTTTATATTCTTTATTGAAATACCAATAAAATATATCCTATGACTTTTCACGATAAAGTTAATATTTTTAAAGATATAAATTTTTAACAGTTTGAAAAATCTTAAATTTTGGTATTTTCGACCCATGAAAAATATATTAAAGAAAAACATAATGTTTAAGTAATTTTTTTTTAAATCCTCTATACAATAGTTAATAATATTGTTAATAGAGATTTAATTTTTTTATCTTGTTTTAATTGTTAAAATAAAGGCTTATTTTACATCTGTTATAATGGGTTTCCACAAAGTAGCGGCTGATTCAATAAAATACCTAGTTACATGTCTCAGTGTTAGTCACAGACAGTATCTTCACGACCATAATATCCCCGAAGAGGTAGGCATAGGCACTACCAGGACATCCACGACTAGCCAAAGTCACTAAATCCCATAATGTGATACTTTAATATATTTTTCATGGATCGAAAGTACCCAAATTTGAGATTTTTCGAACTTTTAAAAATTCATATTTTTAATAATATTAACTTTATCGTGAAAAGTCATAAGATATTTTTTATTGGTATTTCAATAAAAAATATAAAAAAAATTGTCCGGTTGAAAAATAACAATTCCTTGCAATTGTTTGAACAATTTCGGTTTAAACAATATGGCACCGGGTCGCGCCAATGCACCATGCATTTATATCATTAGAAGGGCAATTTGAAGAAGATCGCATAAAAAATTTGAGGTGGAATAGTTTTCGGTACTCACGCACCGATTCCTCCTAGTCTAAAGTCAATTTCACATATTATTAATAGCTTGTTTTTTATAGTAATAAATCTTATTTTAAAAACAGATTTAATATTAAGTACTGGTCAACAAGAAATAATTATTTAGGAAGCAAAACATTTGTTTGGCTAAGAATGTATTTGTTGAAACCAATCAAAACTTGCTGAACAAAATAACGGGCTTCCATAGCCCTTTGAAGCATTTAAAAAAAATGTTAATATTTTTAATCGATTAATTTTTGTTCATAATCATACGGAGTGTAGAGATTTTTATATGTTCTGAACCACAGCTTTTACAATTTTTTTTTTGTTTAATTTAACTGGCATTTCCCCTGTATTGGTCCGGTCTGCTATGTGGAACAGACCGTCTACGTACCCGCTAGGCAGCTTGTAAAAGGCGAACGTAGCTTCAATGGGTTTTCATTTACAAAATTATTGGCGCTGCAACTCGTCCGGATAGGGATCAATTGTCATACTTATTTTATCATGTCTTTATGGCAGTGTAATTTTTCGGTCCGAAGGGTAGAGTAGCCGGTAGACTTACAATTTGCCAAACACCTCGGCCAAAAGATAACAAAGCACCTACAACGTCCATGGTATCTAAGGTTATCTCTTGCCACCAGGAAAGCCTTATTCTTGTTTGTTATCTTATCGCATAAAAAAATTAAAACTGCTCGCAAAAGTAAAGTGTTGGTTTTTTTTGAAGACTGTGACCATAAATACACTTTTATGCCAACCTGGTTAACCAGTTATACATATTCTTGCGTCTATGCCGAGATAGCTTTCAAGTTATTGCTGAATATTAAACTAAATGCCATTCTACACAGGCGGCAGTAATTGGTAAGACGGCTGATCTCAACCCGGGCAAGTTGCTACAAAGCATTCTACCACCAGTAGCCGTGTTGGTAATACCCCGTTTGCCTTCGCTTGATGCTGCCAGACAGGATGGCAGATCGCCTGTTCTTCATAGAAGACCCAGGCCAATACGTATGTAAATCCTTAATTTCTTTTAATATATTGCATTAGTTATCTCGTCAGATATTGAAGACTTAAACATAGCCATATAATATTTAAATCAAACAAAAAACAGTCTCGTAATCCGTAACCCTTGTCCTAAGTTTACTCGTTTAATAACATTAATAAAACTCATAATTACACCAGTATTTTCCATCATTCAATATGGTGTTTTCTCCTAAATTAACAACCTTATTGCAAAGACAATAAGTTCGAGATTGCGGCTGTTTTTTCTCAAACAAAAGTTACTGGAAAAGCTGAACCCACAAAAAATACGTAGAAACTTCGCAGCACCGTAGATTAAGCGAATCTCGAAGAACAAGTTTGCCCCTTCCTTATGATTAGGCCCATTGTTTTCCGTTTACGCAGCAGGTTCATTTCATTTCCATCTGTTTATGAAGACGCACAAATAGTTTAAATTGAAATGCTAGTCGAAATATATTCACCTTTCTCATTTTAATTTTAAAAAATGTCAGAAGTAGAAAGTAGAATAAATGCGGTCGAAAAGAAAGCGCAACGGAAAACATGTGGTGTAACGCTCGCTGACCGCATTCGTAACAGTGAGTTCCGAGGAAGAGTAGGATTGAAAGAAAATTTTGGTGTTAAAATGAGAAAGGGCATGCTATGCTGGTTTGGTGGTGTGGAAGAAAGACAGACGAAAGATAGACAAAGCAGATATACAATGCTAATGTAATAGGTGTTGTTTGTATGAAGAGGGTAACGAATTTGGAGAAAGTCGTGACATTTGGAACTCCATACTCTCTGCCTTCTTCTTAAGTGACTTGGCATGAAGATATGTATGTGTAAATGAAATTCCCCTAAAACTTGAAGTATGGGATTGCTATAAAACTCAAACTGTAACTAACAATATCAATTACCTAAAAGTAATATATTTCTCAGTCAGAATTTGTGACATCAAAGCAAAAAATAATAAGCTAGCCAAACAATTTTCTAGACTCTTTTGCCTATTCTTTTCTATTGCCTCTGTGGTCTAGCGTTCCGGCGTCTGACTTTTCGAGGTCTCAGGTTCGACCCTCGGGTAGGGCAACAAAAAAATTAGAAAATGTATATTTTCTAATAAAAATAATGTTGCTCGGAATTGGATATATGCTCGCTTGGCGTTAGGTTTGGCACCTATCACATTGTGGGACTTAGTGTTTTCGGCTAGTCGTGAGTTGATTGTGCCTCTACCAACCCACTCGGGAATATTGGCGTGAAGATATTTACTTACTTTAATCAACGAACTTTATATAGGAACCGGGCTTTATCGTGGATGTGAACCAAAGTCTCTCCGGGTACCCGTAACTTGCCAAAAACCCTTGAGAAAATTATGGTAAGGTTATCTCAAGTCGTTAGCATATTACTCTTAGCAAAGTCGGTTATAAAATATCGTTTACGCCTCTACACTGCCCTATTCATTGTCCGCATTGCTACAACAATACTCGAAAGACCTCCATTAAAACGCCTTCAGACATGATCATCGATCTTAGTTTTGTGCTCTGAATATGAGAGGTTTAAGATCACAAAAGTGAACAAACCAAGGGATATTAATTTACGCCAGGATGCGATGACCCCATCGCTTGCTAATCTTTACTGGATTATTCCTCAGTGCAGTCAATCATAATTAGATGTTATACTAGAGCAACGATTCGCTTGGGTTGCTACCATCGCATTATAACGTAACGTCAGTGCTTGCCATTATCATGCTCTATTCTGGTGAGTGGAGTAGAGAACGAGGCATAAGAAAGAAACGCACCAGTAATATCAATATTCATTGGCGTCTGTTACAACCTTATACCATCGAAAGAGTCGCTTGCTTGCTGGTTTACTTATACCACTATAAAAAATGTGTATTTTTTAAAAGCTTTTCGCAACTTAAGCCTAGTAATCTTTTTCTAGAACGGGCTGTAAAATGCAAAAGCTATTTATCAAATGAAAGAGCAGTTACAGAGATTCACAGGTCCTTTATCTGTAAATAAATGACACGAATGCCCTAACCCCAAATGTGTTATATGTTGGTGACATGAGTATTATTCTTAAAAAAGTATTTTTACGCCCGTATCACCGAAGAGAAATCTCACCAGGGGATCTGAGACTACCCGAGGACAGTCTCACAATGTGAATGTGATAGTATCTCTGTATATTGGTATCGTTGAATAACACCCATAGGTGGTACTAGGTGGTACAGCTTCGCAGCAACTTGCCCGGATTGGTACCACCGCCTTACCTATTCCTGCCACTATAACGTCCAATGCTTACCGTTGACGTGTTCCGGTTCGGAGAGTAATCTTACCCTAAACCATTTGCCGTTAAACTTACTTTTGCTCGAGGCCTAACATCCCGGCCTCAGGTTGGCAACGCACCATTACCACCTTTGGTGTCTCCAGGCGGCGTGAATTTCTTACCAGCAGCTTGTCTGCTTGTTTTCCTTCCATCATCATAAAAAAAATAGCGCAATCATTTATTTTATTTGATTTTTGAGGGTTAGATACAATTTGTCTAATGTATCCACAAACCCTTGTCCCTGTCAGAAATTGAATCCGGATCCAGTCAATGATCGATACTGTGGACATTTACCCCTGGAACGGTCCAATTGTAATACACAAAAGATAATAGGTACTTACTATTGCCTGCAATTTATAGTAGTTTTATTTATTTCTATAATCGATTTCAACCTATTAACCATTAATTAAAATCACTTTTTTATGAAAGTAATTTATACAAAAACAATACAAAGTGTAGGTTTAACATATTTTTGTAGGAGGTAAACTTTGATTAAAAAACGCTTGATCTACAAACTCAAATCTGTTGAAAACTTTTAAGAATTACTACCAGTCCCTAATATTAATTAGAAGACAGAAATGCTTGCTCTTTATACCAACCTACACGAATTATATATGTTTATAAATTAGACTCATATGACAACTGAAATTTCGCCGGATCTTCTCATTGAGTGGCCGCTTTCCTATACGGTGGTAGTTTTAGATTTATATAGAATCTTTTTAAGATCCAAATGGAATATTCTTTTCTAACCGCCGTTGTGGTCTAGCGGTTCAGCGTCGGGTTTGACTTCTTGAGGTTCCTGGTTCGATCCCCGTGTTAAGGATAAAAAAGCAGGAAATGTATTTTTTCCAATTTTCTAAAAACAATAACATTGCCCGGGTTTGCATATATGCGCTAGGTTGGTGATAGGCTTGCCACCTATCACATTGTGGGACTCACTGTCTTCGGCTAGTCGTGGTTGTGCCTCTGCCAGCTATTTCGGGGATATTGGCGTGAAGATACTGTATACTATTCTTTGTACATAAATTTATCTGTTACATGTATTGAGTAACGTTTTATAACTCTAACTAAGTTTATCTTTTAATTAATCTAAGACAATATAATTACTAGAGACAACAGACACATATCGATAACTTCGTCACATGTTTCTAGTGTGTACTCTATTAAAGACAAAGGTCTCCGATACAACCTAACACAAAGGTGTTATGTAATCATTGATTAAATCCAGTCTAGTAGGTTCAATTGATTTACGTGGACACGACGCTGTAGTCTACATATAAATCCTAATCGCCTTTACGCATGTAGAGCCCGTAGAAATTGCAAATTGATTTACAATTACTGGGATTTGATTTAAATGTGGAAAAGATTTCTTTATTTTTCTATATTTCTCTCTCCTTTGGTCCAGGCAGCTCGTAAAAGCATAAGGCTTACCGTCACTAGCACCGTGACATCCTACTAGGTGGTAGAGTGGTACCACTGTACCTGTACCACTGAGTGGTAAACTCGCCCGGAGTGATACCACTGTCTTACCTATTCCTGCCGCTATAACGTCAGTGATTGTCGTGGACGTGTTCCGGTTTGAAGGGTAAAGTAGCCGAGAAACTTACTATTGCTCACGGCCTCACGTTAGCAAAGTACCATTACCACCTTTGATGTCTCTAAGCGGAGTAAATTTCTCACCATCAGGAAATCCATCTGCTTCTTTGTCTACCAATATCATTAAAAAAATATATTTTTGTTTGAACTCTCGTTTCTCGTACCCTCATTTATAACAAAAAACAGTGATACTAATAGTTCAGTTTTTTTTTATATTAGCTCGAAAAAATATACAAACAAAACTTCTAAAAATAAATGTTTAAGATTTGATTTTTATTGATGAGCATTATTGAAATATAATGGTTTCTCTCAAATAGCTATTATGTACAGACAGCGATCAGTGACCGATTTATTATATTTGTAGACGATATTTTACGTAACATATAACTTAAGGTTAGGAAGATAAAAGATACATATCAAGGGCAAGGTTAATGTTACTTCGATTTCAGAGGAGCGCAAATATTGTAACCCGAGAAAAGTAATATAAAATTCTTTGTTGGAACGATTTTTAAAGGAAAGTTACACGCCTAAGCTGTAAGTTATAGTAAAAATAGCTATTACCCGTTTTTTGGAAGGTTACAAAACTCTATATCCTTCGCGGGTCATAAAGTACGAAAAATCGTCAAAATCGCTTAAAGCGTTCAAGTGTAAATCTGGAACAACGTACTCGTTCTAAATTCAAGTATGTATGTGCACAATGGAAATATCTGGCCCCTTTGTAATACTTTACAGTAAAGGGGTCAGATATTTGAGTTTCTTATTGCACATAATATTTATTAGGACCAAACACTTTTGTTAATATAGTTCCTAATTTAAATAAGTAGTTTGCACATAATAGTAGATTAACTATTTGGGCGCGAAAATATTATAGAGTTAATTTCACATTTATGATATTAGTATGTACAAACTTTATGGTGTTTGAGTAAACGAGTGAATGGCTTTAAGAGATGCGAGAAGTAACTTCTGTTAGCTTTAAACCTAAATTTATATTTTTATGTAAGAGATAATTAACAAAAGCGCAATAAAACTGCAAAATCCACCTTTGATTTCAATGAATACGTCATCTAAGTTTACAAAGTTGAGTGTTTTGTCGATTTTCCTAGGATTCCGTCATCAAATCCTGAATTGGTGGTAATAAGGCACTTTCAAATAAAAAGAAGAATTTTTGGAATCTATTTACAAATGACGGTGAAATCGATTAACATACATAAAAAATGTTGGAATGGAAGGTATAGCCTCCTCTTTTTTCCAAATCAATAAAAATAAAGCATAACGAGCGCATTCCAGACCAGGCAAACTTACTTAAATGAAACAAGTAATTAGTCTTAAAAATTGCGATTTCTTCAGAAAAGAGATTCCATGTTCATTATACTGGCGACACGGTTTAAAAAAAATAAACGTAAGAATAAAGCAAAAAAACAGGGAGATTATTACAACTTAATTGCACTAAACCCGTAATGAACGGAAGAAGTAGAAGATAACAAAAATATAAGCCAATAATGAGAGCAAAAAGGTAAGAAATGACAAAAACTAAATCCCATTGAAGCCCAATAAGAGACATAACCAAAAAAAAATTGCTGATTCACACTAGAAATCAGTTTCAAACATTATTATAGGCAACGATTCAATGATGCTTCCGAAAAGAGGGTGATAAAATAAATAAGCCCAAAGCCCGCACGCGTGTATCGAATATGAGAGATAATGTTATCGTATTTAATTCCGCTGCTATTGCGGAAAATATTATAATAGTAGCCTTCTCTTTGCCAGTATAAAGACCGCCACGTATGTTCGGATTTTTTGACGAAATTCTGTTTCGGAATTCCGAAACAAAATGGTGCGCCATACAATTCCACTCTAATTCCGTACAGAAAAATTATTGACGAGTGAAGCAGGTCCAGAGATTTGTTTGGATTTGTTGTGTTCGAAATTACTTCTTATGGCGGGCTTTATGGCTAACATTATAATTTCAATTATAAATTAAATAAAAACCATAGGTAACGCTAAAAGCTTTCAGAATAGTCGATTTAAAAAAATTGGATGCGTGTTGTTCGGCCCAAATGCCTCAAGTTTAGAATGGGCTTACCAATATTTAGAATAGATAATATTACCGTGATTTAGATTTACAATTTTTATAATACGTGATATAAAAAAACAGGTTATCTCTTTATATATAAAAATATACCTAGCAGTACCAAAAATCGAATGAACAAAAAAAATATGACTGTTGATTTAGGATTGAAACTATAGTAGCAATTTGTATGTTTTTTGTAAGGACATTAAGTTTTTTAACATCGAAATGTCTTAGGATGAATCTCCTTTTAAATAAAAGATTAAGAAATATACATAATGAGGGTAATTGAATAAATGAAGTTAATAGATTACTGTCATTAGTTCACATAAACAGTGGAAGTAAATATCGAACGTGAATACTGCCTACAGTGTTTGTACTTTCAGCAGTAAACAAAGATAACGGTGCTTGGTTTTACGATCTAACTGTAGTTTGTTCGCTGTTTTATTGAGTCGTATAGATTCTATACACCATGTATTTATGATACATCAAATAAATTGTAAACTTAACAGTGTTTCCACTTTAAGAGACTTTTCCCTACTTTATGGAAAAACCAACAAAATTTACGTATTGGAAATTTTCGTAAATGTAAATATTATAGACTTTGCATGAAACAATGTTGCAATGGTTTGCCAGGGTTGCTGTTATCGTTATGGTTTTCCGGCCACTACAATGTCAGTATTCGACACTGTTTTGTTCCGGTCCCGGGTAAAATATTCTTGACACTTAGATATTTACTTTTACATCTTTATATTGGTAAGTGCCTAAGCCCATTTTCTTTTTAGTAGGTATACATGTACTTTCTTTAGACAAATATGCGACCACAAAACGAATAAGTACCTACTAGCGTAATGCTATTCGCTAATAACGTTTATATTTGTTTTTCTTTGTAATTTGTACACAACTTGAGATACCTTTAAACATTGCTCCAATTAGAATTCATATAGTTCAAACTAACTTCTAATTAGATTTAAAGCCATTATTATAATTTTAAATGTTACAAAACGGTAATATTTTAAAGGTTGGTCCGGGCTCCTTTGCAGAATAGACCATCTGCCTTTCTGCCAGGCTGCTCGTAAAAGGCAAGCATAGGCTTACCGACACTAACACCGTTAAATTAGACTAGGTGGAAGTTTCACAGCAACTCGCCCGGATTAGTACCACCGCCTTACCTACCTTGCCGTTGACGTGTTCCGGTTCGGAGGGTAAGGAAGCCAGTAAACTTAATTTTGCTCGAGGCCTAACATCCCGGCCTCAGGATGGCCGCGCATCATTACTGCTTTTGGTGTCCCTAGACGGCGTGAATTTCTTACCATCAGGAAATCTGTCTGCTTGTTTGCCTTCCAACATCGTAAAAAAAGCATTTTTTTGATTACTAGCGATTTCTCATATTATTATTTTTTAAATACGCTTAGATATTTACAAAACCTTTGGGCAGAAACAATAAAGGTAAATGGAAACACTAAAACCCAGTCCAGCTAGCACTGAGCCGAAGCCTTCCATTGTGCACGTGAGATAGAAACAGGGATGAGACATTTAAGCGGATTATGCTCCAGGCAGTGGTTGATTGTGTCCCCTCTTGATTTACGGCAGCGCGATATGGTAACGCTGCCGACTTGCAAACCAAATAATAGACCTTTTGGAATCAAAATGATAGCATTTACGCCTATTCTGCGAGAAATATTCGCGTTTATATATAAATACTAAAATTATAAATGGAAAAAGTCTATCTGTCTGTTGCTCTATCACGGCTTAACAGCTAAAGCGATTTTGATTAAATTTGGTATGCATATAGGCTAAACGCATTTGTTCCAAAAAATTAACCAACTAGCCTTTTGATTTTGGATATTATAGCCCTTATATGAAAATTGTAACTGTTACGCTGACGAAGTCGCAGCCAAAAAACTAGTTATATAGAAATGATTAAATTTGTTCATATTATATATTAAGTACTTTTTTACAATGGTAGTATGATTGCGTAATACGGACGTATTTACTACTTCACTAATTATTGTAACTCTGAGAGCGTTCTTAGTTCAGTATAACTGTTTATTATAGGATAATGGTAACTTGTAACATGTTTCCATAACTCAGTCACTATATGTCACTTTTCACCATACGCGATCACGGGAAAAGTTTTGCTACCAACATAAAAAAATGTGATAAGTTATGTACAATTATACGTGAGTCACAAACTTGCTTACTGAGAAAATTAGGTAAATTTAAAAATATGAGAAACTACCAGAATGATAAAATTTTATATACAACATGTTCTCGATATCAGCTTTATATACGTTTTATTGATTTTGAAATACTTGCATATCATTCTGAGACACTCCTTTAGAGTGGGTTTTTATGCATTTCCTGTCTTATTTATAAACAAAGTTTATTTAAAGTACTCTGTTTAAGTTAACATAGTCTCCAATACAATGTATGATATCAGCTTAAACCAAAAGTGCAATAGTTTACTTAAAGTACTCTATGTTTAAGTTGACATAGTCTCCAATACATTATAATAAAGACTATAACCAGCTTAAACGTCAAAGTGCAAAAGTTATTAATAAAACGGCTAGTGATTATAATGTTAAAAGTTGTCGGGATTTATTGTTAGAGATTAACTTGCTCTCTGTGCTTTTTTATTTAGTAAATCCATTTTGTAAAATCTCTTATATTGTATAAGATTGTATGAGTTATTAATTATTGTATAATATAAATTCATTTTGCTTAATCATCGATGTAAATTTATCAAGTGTTTATAACCATCTAACGGCCAATGTAATAATGTATCTTAATCTAATGGATTTCAATCAATCTAGATAGCTGCGTATCCGCCGGCCTATCCTACACCTATTTGCCATATTTATCCTGTCCACAGATATGTTATTGGCAAGCGATAACATAAAAATGGATCAAAATGTCAATCTTGGACAGCAAGTTTTTGATTAGGATTGATTATTAATATTGGCCGTTAATAAATAAAGCTGTCTTTCGAACAAAGAATCGGTGAGAAACGTCTTAATTTCTCACATTCGTATAGACAGGTTATTCATAATATAGAGTACACACTGGTAACTACTACGGTATACTTTCAAAATACAAACAGTTAAAAGAACAAACCAGTCTATAAATCAGTTAATATAAAAACAGTTGGCAAACAAAAGATTGTCGAAATCCTAACTCAAACTTTTATCTCAACGACGTAATGATCGAATCAGTTTTCTTGAAAAGTAGTAAAAGATTAGACCCCTATCAGTCAATATTCGATTGGAAAAGGGTCGTCGTTGAAGTTGCTTAAGCATTCGAAGTACTTTCAACCTTCTCGATGTTTACTTGAGAAAATGCTAATCTAAATGCGGGTCACGACAGTGATTAGCTTAGGACCCTTTTGCAGCAATAATGCTTTGAAACCAACAATCTGTATTATAAAGGCCTCTGTAAGCATTTGTTTCCAATGCTCAGCGGTTTGTTTTTTACAATTTGGCATTTTGTCGCCGGACTCTTGGAGTGTTTACGGCCCAGTTCTGCAGTAATAAAATTTCAATGGGTCTAAAAGGTTTCGTTGCGGCTTTTGAGGGTAAAACCGTGTTTACACTTTCTTTTTACATGAATACACATTACATATTCTAAAGTACTTTCCCAACCAATTAGGTAAATCCTTTTAAGCTTGTTTTATAAACGTAGCTTCGCAGAAACTCCTTGGATTATTGTAGGCATTACTTAAGTACAAAACTCAATACGAAAGTCACCGATAACTCATGTTATAATTGTTGTTGAACGATGCATCGATTTAAAACATTTAGTTATAAAATTTTGTTTTTTATTCTAATTGGTCTTTCTAAAAAGAAGCTGGTAGTACTATCTTAACCTATCAAATTGCCGTAAGTTTATATATGTTAAGCCTAACTTTTCGCCCTCAGGACTGGATCGGCCTAGTGTCGGGCTTCGAAAACTGTGTTCACTATAACCTGGTTTCTGCTAAATAAATATTTTTTTAAGTATACAACACTTATTATTACAATTATCAGGACTAACCTGAATTTGGTTGATTGTCGGAGTTCGGTCTCGCTGACGGTGCTCCATCTCTCGCCTCCACCTCCAACGCGTAGGCTCCCTGTTTCTCCCTGTCGAACACCACCTTCGTGAATATTTCACCAGTCTGCATGCTGATCTCGAAGAAGTCCTTGCCTTCGTTGCGTGGAGAATCCACTATGTAGTAGTACACCTAGAACAAGTTTAAAAATAAACACGACTTGCCATAACGCCACATACCATCACAATAGCAAAGACATTCAAGCCCATAAGTAGTCAAGTAAGAAGTCTAGGTTTAAAAAAATCCCTACCTCCAGACTATCGATCCTATACGTGACATTTCGTCTACTACTTTAACTTCAAGACAGTATTTCTGCCTTACACTGCTAGACTTGTAATAGGATTTTTAAAAAGTAAGTTAGGTTTCCATACTCTTAATAGTGCTCATGCCAGGAAACAATAGCTACACGTTAGTTATGGTTGTCGATATTATTGTTGACTGCATATAATTGTCCCTGTGGTATTGCTAGTTTTAAGAAAACCCTAGATTTATAGACGTGAGATGCCAGTGTTTGTACTTATTTATCTGCACCGAGCACCGCTAAGAATCATAAAATAAAAAAAAAACACTGAGCACTTTAGCTCACATAAATTACAAATATCTTCACGCAGATATCCTAAAAGGGGTAGGTAGAGACACAACCAAGGTACTTACGACTAGTTATAGGTGGCAAGCTTATCGCCAACCGGGCACATATCCAATCCCGGGCAATGCTATTTTTATTTTTAAAATTAATGATATAACATAAAATACACGTATTCTGTTTCTTTTATACCCGATCCGGGGATCGAACTCGAAACTACAGAGGCAACAGATATACAAACGAACTTGCACTATTCAAAACCGTTCACCTGTCTCCACAATTACGTAAGGCTAAACGAAGCAAGCTTAATTATTCTAAACCTTTCCATACTACACAAGTAAATCTACATTATGTTAGTTTAATTTGACGAGATATTTACGTGCCCCTGTAAAGCTGTTTTGTTTCAACACATTATGTAAATGGAAGGTGCAATTTTATCCCCTGTTTTGTGTAGCGTATGTATTTTACCCCAAACTAAGATGTCCTAAAACCAGATTTACATGAATGGCTTCCTAAACAGGCTTAGTACGAGGTACAGTGACATCTAAAAGCTACTGAATATGAGTAGATAAATTACACGAACTGATGTTACTTCCAATGGTACACCTTCACTTATATGTACCTAATATGGAAATTAGTCGACTATGTTAGTACAGATGTTTACGTCGAAACATCTGACCCCTTTATTTTAAATTTGTTTTATTTTAAAGGGGTCGGATATTTGCATAGCTTATTGTACATAAAACACAAAATTTTTAATAAACAAGCAAATACTATAATCCTGATAAAATATTCGAGTTGACGATGATGTCTTCAATGTAAATACCTTTCTCCGATTTATATGTATGTACCGATTTAGTTAAAATCTTGTATGTATTTTTAATGAATTCCTATTAAATATACAAAAATGGCAGTACAAAGTTAGCTATATAGCTAGGGTCTGCTAGTAGGTACATACTATATTAGTATAGTAGAATAACTCTTTTTGTGCCCCAAATACAAAGATAAATTTAATTAACTAAAAACAAAAACTAAATAATATATGGCCTTCCTTATCGTTACCTAACTTCCAAAGAAGCGATATTTTCCAAGCAATCTTCAAATATCAACAACATGTTAGTGTATCAATATTATACCAGTGTTTCAATAGGATGCTTAAAAAGAAAGATTATTAGTTGATCTAAGGAATTAAATTCACTGTCGCAACATTAAAGAAACACTGAGAGAATATGAAAATTCCAGCGAAACCTGATAGACAGTACTAGGCAATCACTTGAGCTTAACTAGAAATTCAGAAATGTTTTCATATTTACGTAAAGAACATTTTATTTTTAGCTTCCTATCACAAACTTTAACAAGGTATTGAAGACAACATAGAAGATATCGATTAAGTATCATTAAAAAGTATATTAATTTAAACAGCTAACATTTCTTTGAAACTCTAATGACAAGCATCAAAGTCTCAAAACAATTTATGAGTCAAATCAAGGATGATAAGGATGGCTTCTTTATACGTGACAAAAACAATGTCTCTCAAGAAATAATAAAGTAGGTCACACGGCTGAACAAATTTAGATGATTGGCGTTTTGTTATTAATTGGTAACAAGTCCCTGATTGATCTAAAAATATACCTTGTTATATCTCATCCAAACTTTTCACATTATTTATTTAATACAACATTGCATACAAAAACATATAATTAATAGCTATTAGATATTTTTAATTTATCTGAAATCAACTTATGCCAAATTATTTTTTTTAACCAGCACAATTTTACCCAAGTGATAATGAATAAACTTTTAAATTACATCCAAGCTCACTTTTTCAGGGACCTTGCTTGACTATCTCCAATCAATGAATGACTATCTCCAATAGAATAATAATAACAGAATAATCAGGAAATTTGAATCCTTTCACTAGCGGGAAAAAATAGCAAACCACTATCGATCACGATCAATTGCCGTCTAAAATATAACAAACAATGTTAAGTAATAATAAATTTTTACTTATTTAAAAAAAAGTATCTTCACGCCCATATCCCCGAAGACGCAGGCAGAGGCACAACCAGGGCACCCACGACTAGCCGAAGACACTAAGTCCCATAATGTGATAGGTGGCAAGCCTATCGCCAACCGGACACATTTCCAATCCCGACCAACATTTTTTATTAGAAAATTGGAAAAATCCAATTTTCTTTTCGTTGGCCGACCAGGGATTCGAACCCGAGACCTCATGCAGTCAAGTCAAACACCTGAACCGCTAGACCACAAAGGCGATTTTACTTATTAATATGATACTAAGAAATATTGCAGGATTTTCATCGTCGCTCGGCTATTGCTAGTCTTCTTTCTTCTTTCTTTGGGTTTTGGCCTCAGCGTTAGTATTTAGCCATTAGTCAAGTAGAACTTTTGCATCGAATTTTATATCAATTTCAATTAATCATAATTAGTCATCAGTCATAAGTCGTCAGGAAGTCATGTCAGGCTCTTGGGTAAAGCGGTGGCTCATTACACAAGCTCTTTAATGAGATTTGGCGGCAACGCGGAAATACACGATACGCTAGTTTCTTAACGATTATTTCATTTGTGCTATTTTACTGAACAAAATTGTACAAAATGCCACCAAAATTGACTAATTTCACTCAATATTAACACGAAATTCAATAATTATAAAAAAACTTTGACCATCTTTTCTCTCGATGGCGCCAAAACTCCTATTGCTAGTCGCATAATAATGAAACGGGTTGTCACTCACCCCTAAGACGTCAATTAGTTAGCACTTAACAATAGAATTATTATTTTGAATTGACATAGCTTGAAATTGACGTTCTTTAATAATAATTTTCTACCAACATCCAAATAATTGAAAAACCATATCATACGATTGCATTTCAATTGAACAACAATTGGCAATACTTTATTTTCAGTTATCCCCAAATATAACGAATATGATTACAAATGAAAATTACAACCATAATTACTAGGTAGATTTACAGTGAATGCATATATTGTAGCCGTAATAAATAATACCGAATCGAGATCCATATTTTACGCCACTGAATAGTGGAATTATCATACGATTTAAATGGTGTTGGTACTCAAACGAATACCAAATTTAAAATTTATATCCGTCGTTAAAATTTATATAATGATTTTGTCCTTTTGCTGTTACATATATTCATGTACTTTTTTCGTTTTAAATTTTTCATTCATGCTTTTAAATTTTTAGTCATTCAAATAATTTGTGTTGGTACTTTATAGATCTTGAAGCTTGTAAAGGACTTACTACAGTATTATTATTATTGTTATTTGTCACTAATGTCCGTATTGATACCACCACCTTATTAATTTCTGCTACTATAACAGTTAATAATTATTAATTTACAGTTAATTAACTTTTAATAATTCTATTAATTTACGTTTATGCACCAATATACATACATTGCCATAGCCTATTCTCTACAAGAGGGTGCAAAAATATATTGCTTGTAAAATGAGTTTCTTATACGTTCGAATTTACTTAAGTAAATATAACACAAAAGAATCATCAATTAGATAATTGAGATAATATTTCCTCAGCGCATGTTTCAATATCACCTTAGAAGTAGAGTATCTGGTACATACATATCTTCACGTCAAGTCCCTTACGGAGTATCTAAGCAAAAGATTATCGAGTGCTAAATATCACGATCCTTATCTGCCTGCCTGACTTCCTCTACATTCCCCTTTTCATATAAGCGTACTGTACTTGGAAACTCTTGACTCCATCCTTGAATGACAGCCAAGGTCTCTTCCGGTGCCAAAATTCACCTAAGTTCGCATTGTTGATCTTTTATCTGTCTATCTTACCATATGATAGAACCAACATAGCACACCCTTTCTCATTTTAACCCGACGCTTTCATTCAATCCTACTCTCTATCGGATCTTACTGTTACGAATGCGGTCAGCGAACGTTACACTACAGACTTTCCGCATAACTCTCATTTCGATAGCACTTATCTTACTGCTTTTACTTACATAACCAACTTTAGCTTCCATACAACAACGTTAGAATGAGCGCAGAATGTATCAAAGCGAGTCTAGCACCCTGGCTCAACGTTTCTAATGTCAAAAGGAAGTAAATTTTGAAACTTAATAAACAACGATTTGTAGAAAAAAACCGCTAGACAGAGAAACATACAAGGTAAGGTAAAATTGTAATCATAGTCTGCTCATGAGTACGAAATAAGTATGAGGTAAACGAATTCTCGTTTTAAGATAAGATGATGCGTACAAATCATTATGTTATGAATATCGAAAATAAATTATACTCAAAATTCTTACATCTCTAAGTTTATCAAAAGACAAGTAGTTAATAAACAGCAAAGGTTAACACGATCAAACTTTCACAAGTTAAAAATAAAGCGTACATACTTATTTGATCGAACCTCGATTCTACGATGCAAATGATAATAACGTAATGTCACAGAAATATAATATCAGCACTATCGATAATAAGAAGAACCAACGCCTACACTAGCAACCTTGTTTTTGTAGGTAAAAAGTTTTTATGTGGATAGAAAGAGTGCAATAATACCATTAACTTTATGACAAATTTCCGTGATATGAGTCCACGATAAAGTACCATAAATATGTTGATCAAGCTTTTTGACAATGGGCTGCAAGGGAATTACTGTATTTTTGTAGATATCATTATATCTATCGTTTTATTTAATGATGTTATTTTTGCCCATTAGAAAATCAGTCTACTTATTTGACTTCTAATCTCATAGCAAAATAAGCTATTGCTTTAGATTCAAAGACGTTTTAATGTTATTTATCACTACCTAAAGACACCAGTATTACAGTCTAGAAAAGTAGTCAAAGTTATCCTTCATAATTATAGCAAAAGATTCCAAAATGGTCCCACACTAATTTGCGCAATAAAATATAACTCAAAAACCACTAGTCGGGTAAAGAGAAACCAATGAGACCATCTCGGAATCAGAACTTATCATTCCAAAAATAGAACCATCAAAATCGAATGGCTATTGGCCGAGGACTAGCATAACAAAAACAAATAGTCAAATTCAGAATCTCCTCCTTTTTGGAATCAGTTACAACTGTAGAAGAGTAAATTTTGTAAAAGAATAGGTACAGGTAATAAGGTATTTTTATCCCGCTCACTGAAGGGTTGCCTTGGGAGAGAAATATACGTCAACATGTAAATAAATGGTTTAAAGTTGATTAACGCGTAATCGCATCTCATCTCACAAGCTAAATTAACAAAATTAAAGCAAAATGTTTTCAATATGTTTTCTTAATAATTATTATTTTAAAAAAACAGGTTAATGAATACACGAAACTCTTAAATTTTCCGAATTATTTCATTATTTTAATCAAATAGGTAGATTGAACAATTCGTTTATACGGAACCAGGTATACGCGCCATCTATCCGCAGGGTTTGATAACTCAATACAATTGATAACATTGCCATCTAGAGCTCAGTGTATACAAACTACGACTAGTAGTAAAGACAAAGTGAAGCCTATTTACTCCGATATTGTTGCCATCTATCGGGCATATATAATTGACTTTGCGTCCCTGCTCTATCATAAAATATATAAAAATAAATTCCTATTTCACTTGGTCATTGCATCATGGATGAATATTTTTGTTAATTTTGCTAATTCCTTATTTTTGTATTTGTGATTGGCATTTGGCACATACCTTCCTTAACAGGATAACGCCTTTCGGGTAGGCTAGTCTACTTAAAATACCTGCAGTTTAACAGTCGATAGGTAGAAAAAAATTGTAGTGAGCTGAGTTAAACGTACGTTTTAAGACACACGATCTACAAGCACTGAAATGTATGATATCTTAATTGCTCTACTCAAGAATGAGCTGATGGTAATGAATTTTCAAATGCCAAAATATTTAATTTCCCCACATTACTTAACTTTAGTAACGTACTTATTCATGGAAGTGGGGTTAAACGCAGAACGATTCGACTGATGATAGGTAAGCTGATAGATCACTGCTGACTAGCCTACCGCTAGACCACAGAGGTGTCCACTTTTAATACTGTCTTCTGATGAAGGTACTTACGCTGCATTGTTCCGAAAAGATCACCTTTACACCACAATGATAAAGTGATGTATTTTTTCACTGCTCTTTTATTAATTTAACTGACTTAATTATTCGGGAAAGTGCTTATGGAAGTGCGATTAAACACGAAATGAACCGACTGATGGTAGGTATGATGATAGATCACTGCACCCGCACACATTTGCCTTTATAGATATTGGGTTATGTTTAATAATATCTTCTATTTACTTATTTTATTTAATTTTTTATATCTTCTATTTTTCTATCTTCTATTTAATTTTTATTTATATATTCTATTTTTAATATTTCTATTTAATTGGATTTTTCCAATTTTCTAATAAAAAAAAATGTTGGTCGGGATTGGAAACGTGCCCGGTTGGCGATAGGCTTGCCACCTATCATATTATGGGACTAAGTATCTTCGGCTAGTCGTGAGTGCCCTGGTTGTGCCTCAGCATGCCTCTTCGGGGATATGGGCGTGAAGATACGTTTTTCCTATTTAAGGTACTTACGCTGTATTGTTTCAAAAACGTCACATTTACTTCACAAAGATAAAGTAAAACATTATTTCCCTGCTCTTTTTTAATTTATTATAACTTACTTGATTATTCGGGAAAGTGCCATCCTTGTCTATAGCGTTGACCTGAGTGACCTTCGTGCCAATGGGTTCACCTTCTAAAACAGTTTCTTGCTCTCTTTCCGTAAACAGTGGGATCTCATCGTTGACGTCTTCTAACATAATGTAAACGGTTGCTTCAGACGCCAATTGCTGTGCTCCATTGTTCTATTCAATACAATTTGAAATTGTTTAATTTCAAGGTTCATGACTATGGTATTTAAGTTAAAAGGCACTTAGATTATATTTAGATTAAAAAATAAATATCTCTAGACAAATTACCTAAATGAAATATTACCTACCCCAAAGTAAGCAAAAATTATGACTTTGTTATGGGTGTTAGTCAACGATTCTCATGAATAGAAATACATACTTGAATAGGTAGCAGAATAAATTTAATAAAAACCCAGACCCACAAACGCAGATATCTTAATTGTCATCACACAAATGCACACCGCTTCAGATTGTTTGTTTAAGATAGGCGTGTACGCTACTCCTTCGCCTAACGAGGCGGTCAAAATTATCATTAATGCCATTTGAACCGCTTGCACATTCCTGGGTTAAATATTTATCTCCACTTTTATCACAATTAGGGTCACTTGCACGTTCCTGGGTTAAATATTTAACTCTGGTTTAGTCTCTAACTTGGGTTAAATCTCTTTGTATTTGACAGATTAACTCATTATTAAATTTAACCAAGGAAAGTGCAATCGGGCCTTAGCATATGTTTTAAATTTAGATCGTAATTAAATTTAACCCAAAAATGCGCACTTCATTTTTTGGCGTGGCGCAAAGATATAAAACAAAAAATGACTTGAACTTCCGGCCTGGAGAGTTACGCTTAAGGCTTCTTAAGTGTTTATAGACGTAACTACTACTATACTCTAATCAAATCCTCCTGTACATTTTGTTTAGAGTGTTACAAATATATAAAAGACATAAAAATATACAGAGTTTCTTTAGAACGACCGGCCAAATTATGACATGAGGGGGTAAAGGTTTAAATAGTAATGCATTTTCAAATTTATTGCCAAATTGCAGTATTTACTTTTATAAACTTTCATTTAAAACAGTTCGCAAAAATGCTGTATTTTTTGTCACGCTTTGTCATACCTAATACGAGTCATGACGTCACTAGTTTTATGCTCTGGTTACGTTATAACCATGCACCTTGTATTTTGCGTTAGATAAAAATTACAAAATTGAATTTTTATTTTTTTGTTACTTTATAAATCGGAAGTGTAAGTTTCTCAAAATTTGACTATTACTTTAAATAAACTCTGTTTATAAAAGTCTGGGTGTTTATTAAATGTATTCAGAGTCTAAATTTATGGAATTTTTGGTCTAAAAATGTGTTTCTCTTATCTACCAATAGAGGCGCTGTTCAAAGTTTTTTTGCAAATAATTTATCTATTTAAGTATTTCTATGTATTAGTATCGTTGACTAACACCCATAATACAAGCATATAATTTGCTTACTTTGGGATTGATTTCAATTTGTGTAACTTGTTTTGAGATATTTATTTATTTTGAATGACGATAATATATTGAAATATAATAAATACAAAAAATAACCCATAAATTTTCTTACCTCAACTCTTATAGTGAGATTATATTCCTTTATGCTTTCGTAATCTAACGGGTGGTTTACTTTGATGTCCGCCCAAGTGAATCCGTTATCAGCTCTTTGTTGTAAATAAAAAGTATGGAATTTATTCGTCTGAGCCGTGGAACCGGGCATTAGCCGATAAAATACGGTCGGAATATTTTCAATGCCCGAGCTGAAATCATATAAACGCATTATAGGGTTATGATACACAAGACGTTTCGAGATCTACGGACACGAAACAACATTTAATGTATGATTGAAAAAAATAATGCAAATCAGGTAATATTTTAAATGAAGTTTCTATCTGGACCTTGTTTTAAAATAAATTGGCGTGTCAATAAGTTGTCGGTAGATTTATCTTTATAGAAGCTTAAATCCCCCTAAAATAATTAAAGATTAAACAATACATTTTAATAAAAAAAAATGTTTATTGGAACGAAGTTCCTTATGGCAGGCTTGGAGGAGATAGGGATTTTGCTGCGCGACCGAACTGAAAAAAAGTGATAGTAAAAACCGTAAGAAAAAGTCCGTGGAATCAAACCGTTCAATGAGACGTGCGCAGGCGTGACAGTCGTATACACAGGCGGGCAGTTCTCTCATTCCTTCTCTCTCTATTCTCATTCCACTCCGCCAATGCATAGTATAATATGCTCATGAATTGTGTCGATTCTACATTAGCCGCAAGAACTTCGTTCCTAACTGCTGTCCCACGACACCAATTTATATCCAATTTATTTATTTTATTTTGTGACGTCGCGATTTTATCATTATTTTTGTGAAAAATAGCAAACGAATCCGAAATGAACCTACAGTATAATGAATATCATACTCCATGAAAACATTTTGCTAACATAAAATAACAAGGCGTTTGTATAAACTTTCTGCGTACTGATTAAATTAATTAAAACTACTATTTAATTACAATATTTTTCTACTCGTACTTTGTGAGAAGCAATGGTAAAGCGATTTTCCCTAAAAGTAAAAATCTTATACAGTTTCCGAGTACGAGATTCGGGAGTGTCTGTTAAACAGTAAGCTCCCAGGCAAAGCCACTTTATCAAAAGTATCTTCACGCCCATATCCCCGAAGAAATAGGCAGAGGCACAACCAGGGCACCCACGACTTGTCAAAGACGCTAAGGTGACAAAATTTAATCGGTGGCAAGCCTAACGCCAACTGGACACATATCCAATCCCGGACAATGTTATTTTTATTAGAAATTGAATAAATACATTTTCTATTTTTTTTTTGTTGCCCGACCCGAGACCTCAAGAACTCAAGTCCCACGATGGACCGTTAGACCACAGAGGCGATAAGGCGCTTTTTTAAAAACGAATTTATTTCTAAACTTAGGGCAGGTACGTACGTACTTACATACAGTTATAAGTGGCATACGAGTGTTAGGTGTACAGCATTTTTAAGGTTAAATTAATAGGTATTTATCAGTGTGGCTCTCCTGCAGTACATTACACGAAATATAGGCAATAAAAACAACATAAATGTTTTTGACCACAGTTACCTACTATTTCTGTACCCGGTTGGCGATAAGCTTGCCATCTATCACATTTTGGGACTTAGTATGTTGTTGTAAGTTTTTGTTGTTCTTGTGCCTCTGCCGACCTCTTCGGGGATATGGGCGTGAAGATACAGTATATCATGGTAACATGTACTTCTTCATCACAGTACCTAATACGTTTTATTTATAACCCGAAATCAAAACTATATGTTTTTTTTATAACTATCTGTTACTTAATATGATGTTTTGTTTTAATTTTTAATTTATTTATCTACTCTTTTAAACAAAATGACATTTCAGTAATGAAAATATCTGGAATATTATTATCATATTTTTTATTAAAAGAGCAGTAATTAAATTATGTCAATTAAATTATATCCGATCCGGTGGTATTTTTTAGAGTTATATTGACACGTCACAAGAATTTTTGTATAGATCCATGTGAATTAATAGATTTTGAGTTTTTTTTATATAATCATTAGTTAAGTTTTAACACTTCCGTTTAGGATCCTTTCTCCGATTTCCATCAGATAGACTGTGGTTCATCAAAAATTTAATTAAAAATATTAATTATGACCTTGTAATGACTTCCGGAAAATTTGCTCTCCAGGAGTATATAGTTGTTTACGATTTCTTCACCGTATTTTGACAACATATATTTTCTAAGTGTTAAAGATACCAACTACTTATTGACACAAATTTAAATTAATAATATAAACTAGGCCCTTTTTCTGCTAAATTAAGAGGAATCTAAACACTAAACATATTATTGAGGTACTTTTAAGTGTAAGCACTAAACAAAATAATTAGGCAAAATAAAAATCAAAAAATATATTAGTTTGAACATGGCAACCTGCATTTAAATGTAACACTGCAACTATGTTGAGATGTAAAATATAAAAAAATATCCAAAAGTGTTGCCAATTTTACCATTTTCTAACTAAAAATACTTGACTAGTTAAACCCTGTTTCACAGCATGTTGATACAATTAAGAATCAAGTTACATATATAAAAAAAACTCATTTTTAATATCATTTTTGTACGACACATGACTTGGTCGTGAAGAATAATATTGTTTTTGATAATAACAAAAAACGTCGTTTTTGAGAACTACGGGTTGT
>NJDD01001102.1:141573-164687 GCA_002245505.1 Calephelis nemesis | reverse complement strand
CAGTACATTACACGAAATATAGGCAATAAAAACAACATAAATGTTTTTGACCACAGTTACCTACTATTTCTGTACCCGGTTGGCGATAAGCTTGCCATCTATCACATTGTGGGACTTAGTATGTCGCTGTAAGTTTTTGTTGTTGTTGTGCCTCTGCCGACCTCTTCGGGGATATGGGCGTGAAGATACAGTATATCATGGTAACATGTACTTCTTCCTCACAGTACCTAATACGTTTTATTTATAACCCGGAATCAAAACTATATGTTTTTTTATCTGTTACATATTATGATGTTTTGTTTTAATTTTTAATTTATTTATCTACTCTTTTAAACAAAATGACATTTCAATAATGAAATTATCTGGAATATTATTATCATATTTTTTTTATTAAAAGAACAGTAATTAAATTATATGCGATCCCATGGTATTTTTTAGAGTTATATTGACGCGTCACAAGAATTTTTGTATAGATCCATGTGAATAAAAAGATTTTGAGTTTTTTTTTTATATAATCATTAGTTTAGTTTTGACACTTCCGTTTAGGATCCTTTCTTCGACTCCCATCAGATAGACTGTGGTTCATCAAAATTTAATGAAAAATATTTTTTTTGACCTTTTAATGACTTCCAAAAAAATTTGCTCCCCAGAAGTATATAGTTGTTTACGATTTCTTCACCATATTTTGACAACATATATTTTCTAAGTGTTAAAGATACCAACTACTTATTGACACAAATTGAAATTAATAATATAAACTGGGCCCTTTTTCTGCTAAATTAAGAGGAATCTACACACTAAACATATTATTGAGGTACTTTTAAGTGTAAGCACTAAACAAAATAATTGGGCAAAATAAAAATCAAAAAATATGTTAGTTTGAACATGGCAACCTGCATTTAAATGTAACACTGCAACTATATTCAGATGTAAAATTTAAAAAAATATGTAAAAAGTGTTGCCAGTTTTACCATTTTCTAACTAAAAATACTTGACTAGTTAAACCCTGTTTCACAGCATGTTGATACAATTAAGAATCAAGTTACATAAAAAAAAACTCATTTTTAATATCATTTTTGTATGACACATGACTTGGTGGTGAAGAATAATGTTGTTTTTGGTAATAACAAAAAACGTCGTTTTTGAGAACTACGGGTTGTTTATTTTTTTTACTAGCAATCATAGACATTTATTTAAAGAAATATATTAATTTATGTTCAAATTATGATTACTTTCGTTGCAAGCTTAAATTTCATCTTAATGATAACTCAAAAAGTAACGCGAATCAAAACCGACATTACTAGTCCCTACTTAAAAATAAACTATTAATTTAATTAGTCACTATAATACGAAGTCGTATCATGTTGAGTTTGAAACAATTGTTTATTTTTTAAGCAAGAACTTTATTATTTATCTATTATTTTTATTTGAACGTTAAAATTTGCAATTGCAAAGTATCAAATCTTTTAATTTAAAAAATGCAAACTGGGATCAGACAAACCTGTTTCCATAACCGATCTCAATAAAACATCGTATTGTTATTAATCTTTGACCTAAAGTAACTTATATCAAATCTTTGGAGTTAAGTTTAGAGATTTAGGTACTCAATTTGTTAGCTCCAGTAACTGACAGTATATATATCTAAGTAGGTATCAAATACATATATTATTTTCAAATATTTTTTCAAAACTGAAATATTTGATATTTTAAAACGAACATTTTTTGTTATTTTCCAAATACTGTCCATTGTGAAACAAAAATTCAACTAGCAGCTATAGGTAACGTAAAAAATATTTAATAGTCCAATCATTCACTTTGAATACACAATTTTTGTCAAAAAGGAGAGTTTGAATTTTGAAACGAAGGGCTGTTTTTACGGAACAACTTTTGTCTATAGGGATCTACGGCTTCATTTATTCTAGGGTAGATATTTTGGTAGATTATGGTATATATACCGCAGACTTCCACAATAGACGAAATACCCTCGACAAAGGAAAGCTAAGTACTATAAAATATAGTAACTAGAAACCACAGTAGTACTAACAGTCGAGAGAGCCATATCCGTGTTCCCTGTTTTATCACATTAAAAAAGCTAATGCTTAGGTACGCACAAACTCACTTAAGAAAGGAGTAGAAAAAGCTTAAAAATATAGTGGAACTCTTCCACTGCTTGATTTTTCATGTATTCATTTGTAGTATTTTAGTATATGAAAATGCTTTTTTATAGATAACGATACATTATGTAGTCATATTTAAGGGATACTGAATACCAACTAAATTAACTTTAGGTGTATGCTATCTTTCTCCAATGAAACAAGAAGGAAAGAGATTGAGCAATTTATGCATGTTAGATTAGTCCAGACATTTGAACGATGACCTTTTTAACCAACGTTTTCCGAGGAATACATTAAAAGTCGTTAGAAATGTTGTGTTTTTGTCTCTTTCTATTACTATAGTTGGAAAAAAATAGAGGTAACTTAAAGTTAGTGGGTACGTAATAAAATTATTACCATAAAAATATTTAATAAATAGCTCGAGGAATTTTAATTGTTATTTTAACAAATACTTATCTAAAAATAAAAAGTACAGAATAGATTTATAGAAATTTGCTGCATATTTGATACCTAGTTAAATTAATTGTTATGGATACGATTTGATCATTTCTTTTGATACTTTACTTTCACCTGTTAGGTTCTAGCTGTTTACCTCGAACGACATCAGCGAGACAACAATACAGATTTTCATACAAATTTTATTGCCCCTTTACAATTCCTTAGTAGTTTTTTTAAAGTAGCCTATGTTGAACTTAAGTATTTAACTATATGTATATTAAATTTTATCAGAATCGGCTCTTCGGTTTAGGCTTAGCAGAGAGACAGACTTTCGCATATGTGTTTTTTCGCATTAGTGTGGATTACCTTTATATTTAGTGTGCAGGTATATTACATCCACATTTTCTCTTACTAAAATATTTCTCGGTGTTACCATATATAAAATTTAAATCAGCACAAACCTCAAATATACCAATTAATAAAAAAATACTCGAAATTAAAAGATGTGAACGATTGGACCATTTTCACTCAACTGTTTATAAACTATACTTAAAATTAGATTAGTAAGGTGAGTTAGTATTGGTATTGTAGTTTCATTTTGTGAGTTTGAAATGTGCAGTTTAGGACGAACAGATAGACAATAGAGTGAACCATTTACCATATGCCGACACTCAGTGTAGTACAATACAATAGTTTTAATTAAAGTTTGACATTACTCCATACCAATATTTAAATAGAAATTCAATGTTATTTTTGTTGAACTGAAGAAATATATGAATATATTTATTACAGAGGAATATCGACTTTAAATGTAAGCTAATACGATTCGGTCTTGTATTCTCAATGGTATTAGTTTTTTTTTATAGTAAACGATTATGTTATTTTGCGAATTTGGGTCTTATTTTTTATAATTAAACATTTAATGAAGGACTAGGATTTATTCACGTGTTTTTTATATTTAAAACATTTCTAATCTATGAATATTAAATCAATTAAATAATAATATCATATTTAACCAATAGTTATTTTTTATGAAAACCTAAATTCATTACCTATAAGTTCCATTTATTTAAACTTTTATATTATAGTAATTCCGTCAATAAAAAAAACTTGTCGAATTTTATTATTGTCATAACCCACTTTTTGTTAATATTATTTTTCAACCAGAGTCTAAACCTAAATATTCAAACACTAAATAAAATAATTAATTTCATCTATTTTAAAAAAAAAACCCTTATTTAAGTTTGGTATTATCATAACCCATTTTTCGCTAATATTATTTTTCACCCAATCCTAAACCTAAATATTCAAGCACTAAATGATAGAAACGTCTAACGTAAGACAAAAAAAATCGTACAAATACTACTAAAACGAAACATTAAAATTATTAACATGCTAACATATAATGGTCTTGTAAGACAACAAAAACTGGTGAGTTTAATTCATGATTCATTATGCATTGATGTTTTCAGCCTACATGCAAATTAATGGTTATAATAATATTTAATTTGTTGTAGTTAATACCTACCCATGGTCGATGCCCAAATATTACTTAAAAACATCTATGTATCCGTATAAATTATAACGTAGTTGATTTAAAAATGAAAACATATATTACTAAACAAGTTCAGCTCCAAATTTATTTGACATTTAATTTAAAATTTTTATTAACAATCATAACTACCTATTCAAATAAATATATAAATTTATGTTAAAAGTATGATAAATAAGTTGATGAAATCAACGCAAATCAAAACCGATACTGATATAATCTGGCAAGAATCTTTGACAAGTCTATTTATTTCAACAAACGAGTACTGAGAATGTCCCTCGTAAATTTCTGATACTGACAGAGTGAGATCTAGCGTTATGAGGGGCGGGCACCACGCCTTTGTTTTAATTGTTAAATTGTTAAGGCACGTTCTGATTGATGATATACTATATATTTACGTAGACCAATAGCAATGCAGTATAATATTTGGCACTCGTTTGTTAAAACTGAGTATAGATGTTTTTAAGTAAACAAAAATAAAGTGATCCCCGTTCCATGAAAGCAGTGAGCCCACTAAATGCACGCTGGTGTAACTCAACAATCCGCGTGTTCGTGACGATGCATTTAAATTACGACACAAAACATAGACTCGATCACCATTTGTGAATTTATAAGAATTTCAAGTATTGCGCGCAGCACACCACCCTTTAGACATCAACATGCCTTCAACGTCGACCACAATTTCAATATTTAACTAAGTACTGCTTGCTTGTGACAGCGTTTTGGAAGCTTCAAAAGAATGTAGTAGAGGTTGAAGAGCAGAAGCGGGCGCGGCAGTGTGCGGGCGCTGCGTGCGGGCCGCGTGCGGTGCCCACCAACAGTCAGACGCACCTTGCTTTAACGGACACCACTTTGGCACCCACGGGCAAGTTCTCTCGAATGTAGATCGGGCCGTACACCGTGTGGTCCCACACGGGGGGATTGTTCGCGCGATCCACTACGTCTATCTGGACCTCCACGGTTCTGGACAAGGGCGGGAAGCCCTTGTCTTGAGCCATAGCCTCCAACTTGTACGTTTCTCGCTAGTGGGGAAACGGTCGATGGAAACAGACAAAACCACGTCGTTAGTAGTGTTAGGGAGTGGCGGTGCGGCGGGCCCGAGAGCCCGCTGCGCCGGATACCAACCTGGCTTTCACACTGGTCACTACGGTACCCACTGTGACATTCTCTTTGATGTGAACGGGGCCATACGTGGTCATGTCCCAGATGGGGGGCTTATTGTTCCTGTCTACCACGTCTAACTCAACGTCCACGTCTGCGGAGGAGGGCGGGTCGCCTCGGTCGGAGGCACGCACGCGCAGGCGGTACCTGTCCCGCTACACATACACGGGTCAGAGGTCAGCAGGGAGGAAACAAAACATAACAACTCAAATATGAACACATAAATACTCATCGCTAATAACTAACTAAAAGTTTAACAAAAAAACAATACCAGTTATTGTAGACCACTTTCACATTGTAACATTATATTTCTGACTTTGTAATTATTTATCAAGTAAATAAAATAACGGACATTCTTCGCCCAAACATACACTAAGCCAAATGAAACAAGAAGAACTATAGTACTGACAGTTGACTAGTAAGTATGAAACCACTCACGACTTCAGCTTTCAGCCACAGGCATCATTCGTGCTAGCTTACAGTAACATTGGTCGTTGTGGCCAATGTTAGAGGGTGCAAGAAAAGAAACTGGAAATTATATTTTCGATATTATACATCTTCTGGTCTGTACATTAAGAAAAAAAGACAAACTGTACATTATATTACAATTTACTTTTTACAATAAATAAACTAAACTAATTTAAAAATTAAATATAAATTAACGAAAAGCAGGCAAAATGCATGCAGCTCTGCATACAAGACATGGCGGAAAGGTCAGGTTGTCATATGAAGGTTTTAGTGACCTCGTAACGACTACAACAAAACGACACTCATTGTAATGAATATATTACAAACGATGGACGTTACGGTTTACTGTACAAGTTTGGTATTGAGAACGATGCCCCTTTCACAGAAGGAATATGTCACAACTGGCCGGATGGTCAAATTGCCCTACTGGCAATTTGTCCATCTCAGTTACTAATAATAAAATACTATGTATATATGTACTGGTACCCTGTAAAAAATTAATTATTATGGTGATTATACTAGCAGTATGTGATGTAGCATGAGTAGTCGTAGAGCTCGGCAAATCTGGAGCATTGAGGCCAGAATCGAACTGCCTCAGGCGGAAAACCATCCGCGTAACGGTATCCGATTAGTAACAAAACATGTACTTACACATAATATTGATAGGTATGTTTAAAGCGTAAGCTTCTCAAATCAACCGATTAAAGTACAATAAAAGAAAATTTCAAAACTAGTTTGTGCGAAATATACAAAAGTGCTCTTACAGAAACTGTACATGTTTTAGAACTAAACATACGTTTCAACGGTGAAATATTTACAGTAGTATCATCTCGGTTAGAGTATTATTATACACAAGTTGTAATCATTAGATAATAGTCAATGCAAGATTGTGCTGCGGAAATAAATCTTAACGAAGATTTAGTGCAGAGTCGGCTGGCTGGCTGCAACTGAAAGTAATAATTGTGCTGCAAGAGGAACAAGCCCGCCGCCGCCCCCGTCCGATGGACAACTACTCCCCAGCCAGGATTGACGTCTCCACAGCTATGTACAGCAGTACGGAATTTAGAACTATTTACAGTAAATAAACATAAATGTGTGCCAATTGAATCCTAAGGCTTGTAGGTAGCACTCATCCACCAAACTTCATAGTAAAGTTGATCTCTTTCATTCGTCTCTCTTTTCATAATATTAAATTACTGCTTATCCAGATAAAAAGCATACTTACATCGAGGGGTTTCTTTAATACGATCCAACCTGATTCTGGTTGGATCTCGAAATATTCTATATCGGCTGGATTATAAGGAGCACTTAATGTATAGACAATTGCTCCGTTATTATCTGCATCTTCGTCAGACGCTGATACTCTTAAAATATTTGTACCTATACTAGCGTCTTGTTTAACATTCTCCACATATTTCTGGAAGATACAATTATAATGTTTATGTAAATAAGCTAACAGAATCACTATTTTTAATATATTAGCTCAAACTACAATTACTAATATACAACATTAAACATGCAGATTTTTTCATATGTACAATTCCACTTACCTGTCTGTCAAACAATGGTGGATTATCATTTACGTCTGTAATTTCAACAGTAAACGAGCATACGCCTTCAAGGGATGGTTCTCCTTGATCAGTAGCTTTCACTGTTACCGACACAAATTTTCCATCATCGCCTTCTCTATCAAACACTTTATTAGTCGACACTTCGCCAGTTTCTTCATCAACAGTGAATTTAGTTCCTTTCTGATTAGGCTGTTGAACGATAGAATATTTAACTTGGCCATTAACTCCTTTATCTTCATCTGTAGCATGAACTTTTATTACTGGGCTTCCATTAGGTGCACCTTCTTCTACTTTTGGAAAATATGTAGGACAGTCTTTAAATATCGGTTTATTATCATTTACGTCGGTTATAAATACAACAACTACAGCTGTTGATGTATGTATGGTTGCATCTCCATTTACACAGCAAGCTCCATCATCCATAGCAGTTACGTTGAGCTCATACTTGTCCCTATCTAATGATATTGCTTTATTGTGAAGTCGGATGACACCAGTTATTTCTTCTATTACAAATTGTCCTGAGCTCGTACCACCACCCACAAATCCAAATCTAACGTTATCACCATCTTTATCTGAGGCCACTACAGTAGTTACAAGAGTGTTGGGACCAGCATTTTCATCAACGTTAGGAGTGTATACTTGTTGTGAGAATTTAGGTTCTTCGTCATTCTTATTCTTCGTGTAAACTCTTACTGTTGCAGTACCAGTTTTCGCTGGTTCTCCTTTGTCTTTTGCTGTGACTACGAACTCATAATAGGCATTGTTATTATCGGCATCAAGTTGCTTGTTGTTAGTGATGATTCCGTTGGAATCGACGCTGAAGTGGTCATCTGAAATAATTAAAGTTAAAAATCATGAATTGAGTTAAATTGACACATGTAAAAATGTCGATACATACACAGTATAAGAAGGTTAGTAAGAAAATATTTTTTACGTTCATTATAAAAACAATAAGACAGAAGTGGAACTACTACAATCATGACGTGAGAAAAAGCAAGATTATCTTAATACGTTTTTGTGGAAAACTTTAGGAACTCACTAAGAATTAAAGATGGTTCTTTTTAAAAAGATAGATTCAGAAGTGGTTTCTTATTAATTTCATCATGACCCGACTAGTGGATTTTGGGTTACACTTAATAATGCATACATTGTCCACTTATCTTGAACACCTCATCAATGATGAGCATTCCAGAACCATCTGCTATCTTTCAAAAAAAGAATTATCAAATCGTGACGTGGCGCCTAATAAAAAAGTTGAATTCGGTTTTGCACTTTTACTGTGCTTAATTATTTGTCTACTATATTACAAACAAAGTCAGAAATACGTTCTTCTTTTTAAAGAAAGAAAGAAGAAAGAAAATTATTTATTTGCGGAATATGTGTGTAAATGAGATGTTATAAAAATATTTAAATATATTTACATATTCTACCATATTTTGGTGTGCAAATATTTTCATATTATTAAAAAATATTATTTGTTTACAAATGCTTTAACTTTTAAGACAATTATTTATAATCATAACTAGTTTAATTATTTGAAAAATTAAAAATGAAATATAACATTTATTTGCTGAAAATGAGTGTTAAAAACTGTAACAAAAGATTCAGATTTATAACATTTTACGTTTTAATATTTGAACAAAATTTTAAAATATAATTAGTTTTAACCCTAACTACAGTAGAATCCCGATTATACGAATCAATTAAAACCAATGGAAATTCGGATAATCGAAAATCCGGATAATCGATTTCATAGTCAAATCAAACTATATTTGACATTTAAATGTTACATTATGTAATGAGTTTGACATATGTACATATTTTGAAAAAGAACATTTATTTAAAAATCATCCCGTGTATGCTTTTCATTGAACGATATAAAAACAATTATATAAAATGTGGTTCAAATATAATGAATGACATTTTAATATGTACCAATGTTATTAACAATTTTAATTGAATAAAACTTGTTATTGATCTTTGAAGCAATTACATTTATCATTATGTCTTAGGTTTTTCATGACATAACATTGCAAGCTGCCACCTTCTTTCTCAAGCGCACAAGTAAATTTAATTAAAGAAGCAGAATTGTTTGATGTCTGATATCTTAGATACTCCTACACCATATACTGTCAGATTTACCATTTTTACACCCTTGATTATCTTCATTTTGTCTCCAAGAGACAACACTACTCTTTTACGCTTAGACATTTATCCACCGAACTGCCACAAATAGGGGTGCCATATTGTAGAACTGAGGAAACATATCCATGATAGGCCAAAAGAGACGCGTTTAAACCTGCCACTTCTCTTATTCTTCTCAAAACATACACAAATCTATCAATTTTATTACAAAGAAAATCAATATGATATTTCCAATTACAAAATTCATCAATTTTTATTCCTAGAAAGATAGTAGAATCTACATTCTCAATATTAATATTATTTAGAAAAACATCTAACTTTTTAGTTTCCTATAATATGCATGAAACACTACTAATTTTGTCTTAGAAAGGTTTATTTTAAGATTATTTTCATCAAGCCTTCTCGAGACTTGGAATAAATGTTTCCTCTTTTCAGTCAAGTTTACTTTTACATTTGATGAGAGGGGTATTATCATCAGCAAATAATATTGAATCATGCTTATTAACATCAGGCAGATCATTTACATAAATTAAGAAAGCAGCAGTTTTTAAAAAGATAATTTGAAGGATTGACATTTCTACGGTTCCCACAAATTTTTGCTATTTTAACACACTGTTTTCTGTTTTCTAAATAGCTTAACTAATCTAATGATTTACATCTAATGCCTTATTTTTTAATTTTGTTACCAAATTTTTTTATGAAACAAAATCGATAGCTTAATATCTCGCATATCTAAAAATTTAGAATGTGGATACCCGTTACTGTTCAGACATTTAGTTACTTTTTTACCAGGTCAAAACATGCATAACTTGTAGATCTACCTTTTCTAAATCCATATTGATTGTCTTTTAATGTGTTAAAATTAAGCAAGTAAAAGGAAGGAAAGTATATCATACAACTTAAATTTAATGCAACAACTTCCTCAATAATGTTACGAAAAAATAAATTTCCAAATACGAAAATACATAGATGCAAATATAATTACGTACTTTTAGATTAAATTGCGCTTATTCACAGAAAAAAGGATTTTTTTGGTTTGTATTTTTTGTTAGTTGGCGGTTTTCTAAGTAATAAAAAACACTAATAAGACACCAAAGATTTACCGAGAATGGTATTCTACCGCTTAAAGTATCAAACCGATTTTAATTATAATAAGTGTAAACTAAACCATCATAGGTTTATTCAAAAGATATTTTAACCAAGTTTAGCAAAAAAGACAGTAATTTAAAAAGAAAATGTTTTTTTTACTTAGTAATTTATAGACTAACGTGAAGGTGACAAGTCACCGTCTTGTGCCGTCATGTCAATACTAGGCTTTAATATTTACCTGAAACTAAATATTCAATTTCGGCATTTTTCCCAGAATCAGCATCCATTGCTTTGACTTTCAGTATACTGGTTCCAAGCGGAATGTCCTCGTCCACGTTGTGGGCCTGGTAGTCTGGTAGCTCGAACTTGGGTGCGTTGTCGTTCACATCAGTAACTCGGATTGTAAGCTGTAATTTCAAAAATACAAGTCTCATAAACAATACAAATCTCAAAAACATAAAGTCACTCTCGCTCTATATCTTTTCCTATAACTGTTAGCTCTAACATTGTAACTAACTCTTCCAAAACGCTAATGATTCGGTGAGCTTTTCTCTGTTACGCAGCAAATATGAAGATTGTAGTCTGGAATAGTAGATAGAGTTATATCCTATTACTTTTATAAATGCGAAAGTTTGTATGTATGGATGTTTGTTACTCTTTCACGCAAAAACTACAAAGCCGATTACGATGAAATTTGGTATGTAGGTAGCTGAAGACCCAGAATAATATATAGGCTACTTTTTATCCCGGAGTTCCCGCGGGATTGGGACTTACGCGGGTGAAACCGCGGGGCGCAGCTAGTTCATAATATTCCTCAAACTTTCCCGCTTTTAAGATATTGTACTAACGAAATATCTGACCACTTTGAGAACACAACACTTTGAGAATATATCACAAATATCGTTTGCTTACTGTACTCTCGTTAAGAACCCCTTGAACTGTACGCAATCTAGCCAATTTGATATAACCGTACCAATTTTTATACGGTGTATGACAGCTACTACATCACACAACTCTCCTGATACGAGAACCGTGGCCTATGGGTACTGCACATGTCGCATGTCATGGTCGCTGTCCTGTGTGCGTGTTAGGCCTGATGTACAAGCCTACCTGCTACCCTATCCTCCGGACCAAAACGTAACACTTTGTTAAAGTAAGTATCTTCACGACCATATCCCCGAAAGGGTACGCAGAGGCACAACCAGGGTATCCATTAGCCAAAGGCACTACGTCCCACAAAGGGCATAGTGGCAAGCTATCGCCAACCGGGCACATATCCAATCCCGGCAACGTTATTTTTATTAGAAAATTAAGAATATATATTTTCTATTATTACTATTTTATTGCCCGACCAGGGGATCGAACCCGGGACCAAGAAGTCAAGTCTGACGCCGTATCGTTAGATCACAAAGGCAATAATGCCTTTACGGCAACTTTACAAGTAAAGCAGGTAATCCCTATCCGGGAAAACCTGCCTAAGTTACCAATCTAAATATTTCTTACTAAAAGCATTTAGGAGTTAACCGCCAAAAAAACAACAAATAAACAGAAACATTGTCACATTCTTATGTATGGATGTCAATATATATACATGTTTCATCGATAAATTACTACGTCTAAATTAGGTATTAAAATGTAAAAAAATCTCACTTTTTCGTTATTTCCTAAAACTGAACGCAAAGTCATTAATATTCTTTTATATCTATAGGCATTACTTCTCTGCAGAAATGCAACAAAGAAACACAAACTGGGACACGTTTACTCAATCAACAATAAAAGCTTTGTCTTTTTCCGAGTTGAAGGTTAAGCATAGCCCAGGCCATAATGAAAGTAATGTTCAATGTCCCGTTCAGGGGTAAAAAAAGACACAACAGTAATTGTATGCACCATCAACATCTTTAATATTCACTAAGCAAAACAAAATATTTGCGTGTTTGTTTGTTTACAATGTTGATAGTAAAAACGCGAAAGTTTTTAAGGGTGGATTAGATGGATGTTTCTCACTTTTTCACGCAAAAACTACAGAACGCATAAAATTTTGATTAAAATTTACAGTAATAAATCTTATGCATCATAATTTGACGATCTCTATGAAGATTTAACAAAATTTTCTATACGCGGGCGAAGTATAATGTAATTGGTTACGGTAGAGTTAAAATGTCATAGAACAAAATCATTTTAAAACCTTTCATTTAACTTGCAATGTATGTATGTCAATTCGGGTGGAGTCTTTGAACTCAATTTTGAAGCAGATATCTTTTTAACAATAAAACTACAAAATATATTACACAACATGCTTTGTTGAAGAACATAAAGCATGTGTGCGTAGAGTGTAAGAAACTACTTGTACAGAAAAGGACATACCTCAACTGAAGTAGAAAATCCGCCGGAGTCTTCCGTCGCAGTTACTACCAAGGAATACACATGGGGTTGACGAAGGTCTTCAAAGTCCAGTTCTTTCGCCAGTTTCACGATCCCCGACGTAGGGCCAATGTTGAATGTCCCAGCACCTTGTCCTTGAGCTTTCAGAGTGTAACGGATTTCGCGATCAGCAAATGATTTCGCTTTCACAGATATAATACTGAAAAGTACGGAAATATTCTTTTAAAAAGATGCGCTTTAAATAAATAAGTAAATAAATATCCCTGAGCAAGTCACACGAATTAAATCTAACCCCAAAGAAATCAAATTATATGCTTGTGTTATATCCTTCGATATAACACAATTCGGGTTCGATTCCTGGGTCAGACAATGAAAAGAAAATTTGGTTTACCAATTTTCTAAATGTTGCTCGGGATTGGATGTGTGCCCGGTTGGCGATAGGCTTGCCACTTATCACATTGTGGGACTTAGTGTCTTCGGCTAGTCGTGGGTGCCCTGGTTGTGCCTCTGCCTACCTCTTCGGGGATATGGGCGTGAAGATACTTTTTTACTTTATTTTTTCTCATAAATTACTGTTGATTGGAATTAGATAAACTGGTAGACGATAGGTTCGCTGCCTATCGTATTTTGAGAATTAGTATCTTCGGCTAATTGTTGTTGTCCTGGTTGTGCCCTAGGAGACACGGACGTGAACATGTTTTTTTTCATCCAGAGATAGTTATTTAATTATGTTATACTTATTGATAGAAGGAAAATGTTTTGATTTAAATCCGAATCTAAAACTTCACTTTTAATCATACCCAGTAACAATTGATTTTGGCAAATCCGTATTTCGACTAGCCAAACTAGTTCAAAGATATTCTCTAGCTTTAACTTCGATAGAACAGAAGTTATTGAAACTAGTATTTAATAGTCCCTACAAACTTAGAAGTTGCATGAAACAGTTTCGTATCGTTAGTAACTACTAACTAGTAGAAAACAATGTAGTATCAGCGTCCATTTACTACTTAGTTTTTCTGAGCAACTTATGACTCATTAGTTTTAACTTACTTGTAAACTTTCCCGGTTTTTTTTAAAAGAAAGTCCTCGTTTTAGTACGACGCCTGTAGACACCTATTATTAGTGCATTGCTATCATAAGGCCGAGTTCTTAGACCAAGATTGCATGCTATGGCTACCCTTCTCTCAAGCACAGAAGACGACAACAGCCAGCAATAAAGCTATTGCGACTGGAATAGGTAAGGCGGTAGTGCCAATCCAGGCGATAAAAATCGCAAGCTTCCACTTTATAATTATTAAGCGCAGTGAAACTGCAAAAAGCCGATTTCGACTTCAATAAGTAAGTCATCTAGGTAAAAAAAATATAGCTATTTTGCGCGTTTTGCTTAGGATTCCATAATCAGATTCAGACTTATTGGCAATGGGACCATTTTGTAGAAATATTAGACTTATTTATTTTTTATTTTTGGGCAATTGATTTTGATGTAGGCTAGAAAGCTAGGATTCCGTCGAATATTTGGTTTACTTTATTCGTAACTCTGAATAAACTTTACAAAGCCTATCAAAATAGTACGATATTTAGGAATTTCTTGAAGAATATAAAGTAAACATAGGTATAGTTGGGTATTATCTTAATACCCAACTTACTCGGAATCTTTCTTCTGGTTTTCAGCAATTTCCGCTTCATAGCTCGGCAGGTAGAACTGAGGTGCTCGCTTACCGCCGACTATACTCAGCCGTTCCTCGGGGGTGGACTGGAATCGTCTTTCATCAACACGGCCGCTCTGAAATTGCAAAACACATTTTTACATTAAACAGTAATGGAAAATCGAACGATTAAACTGCAATCTTGTCGCTTAAAATGTGTGTTATGTATGTTATCGAAAATGAAGAAATTAAATTTAAATTTATGCTTTTGTGTGTGTGTGTGTGTAAAAATTTTTACTTTTAGAACCAATTCTGATGTTTTTTTATTACAAAGTAATTGTAATAAAAAAATGTTTTGTTGGTCCTTTTTATGCTTAATAATGGCATGTACTTTTTAAGTTATCCATACTTATTTTATATACGATATATAATGCGAAAGTCTGTCTGTGTGTTGCTTTGCCGCTAATCGGTTTTATCGACATTTTATATGTACATAGCTAAAGATCCGAGTTCAAACAAAAGCTATTTGAACTACCTACATAAACTGAATAAGCGGTTCTTACAATTTTTTTTCTTTTGGGATATTTTTTTTATTTATATCCTGACTAAAACCACAATACAATATTAATTTGGAATAGCATTTAAAAAACAATAAATGTCTGAAAAAAATGCTTCCACACGTCATGTAACATTTATGTGTATTGATATTTTATTTATGTTTTGGTTTTTTGTTATTTCTAAACATTTCATTTCTTTATCTCCTTTTTTTGGTGAAAAAAATGGGTCCGGACTTCTCGCTGGGCATAAGGTGCCGGTCGGAAAAGAGTTCTTTGTCGTGACATGGTGTAAATATGGTGTGACGGTGATCTTATGTGCTGCTGGTTGTATTTGGATTGGAAGGTTCGTTGACCACTTCTATCGGATCACATTGGATGATAAAACCTCGACGTTGCAATGAAATTGGAGCTGTTTTTTTTTTCAGTTTTAAAGTTAAAGTATCTTCACGCACATATCCTCGAAGTGGTAGGCAGAGGTACAACCAAGAAACCCAAGACAAGCCGAAGATACTAAGCTCCACAAAGTGATAAGTGACAAGGCTATCGCCATTCGGGTACATATCCTATCCCGGACAACGTCATTTAGTGGAAAATTGAAAATACTCATTTTCAATTTATTTTTATTGCCCAACCCAGGGTTCGAATCCGGGACCTCAAGAAGTCAGGTCCGACGCCGGATCACAAGACAACAGGGACAATTTTCAGTTTTACTGTGCGTTATAGTTTCACTCCATACAATTGAACCGTTGAATAAATTATGTTAACCAAGGATTCAAATGTAGGGGTTACTTACAAGACTGTTAGTTTCGAATGCTAACCGCGTATAATCTACTATCTGAATAGCAGGCGCTGTAAATACGTGTAACTATTGTTGTTTATTAATAATGAAGTTATTAAGTTACATTCCAATGGAGGTTTCTCGAAAATAATTCAATTTCTTAAAATTTCATACTATGCTTTCGAGGCTAAGCTAATAGCCTTATTTTCATGAAATTTAATATTTCAGTTAAATTTTCATAATCAAACCCCAAAGTATCTAGGAAATTTAGTCCTTTGGGGTTTAAAAAGGACCAAAAATTGTATTAAAATTTGAACTTTCTAAAACAAAAAAAAGAAATTATTTGCTGACGAAGTCGAGGCTAAGCAGATACCTAATATAAATAAACTCTTTAAATTTTTGGAATACTATTTAAATTTATAAAAATATACAATCTGTGGAGTAATAGAGATATTTTAAGTGTTAATTTGGTGAGAAATTGTACAGGTAGTAAGGAAAGTTTTTTTTTTAAATAATAATTGAATATAGTACCGACCGAAGCACTGACTTCAATTTCTTCACAAACAAAGAACATCATTAACACAAACAAATGAATACGTATTAAAATAAGTATAATTAAGAAAAACATGAGTAAAATCTTGATTTTAAATAACTTGAATCACATGAGAACCTCTTAATTTAAAAAAATTTAGAATACTCAAATATTAATTTAGTAAAAAGTACTAAAGTAATGCGAGTATAAATAATCATCACACACACACACACACACATATATCTTCACGCCAAGTCCCTTACGGGGTAGGCAGAGAGTATCGAGTGCCAGACCTCACGATCCTGACAAACCTGTCTTGCTTCCTTCACATTCATTACCCTTTTCATACAAACACGCCGGTTTCGGAGACTCTTGACACCACCCTCGGATAATATCCGATTGATCTGATCGTGAAATGTCAGCCTTGGTCTCCCCGGGTACCTACATCCATCCACATTCGCATTGTATATCTGCTTTGTCAATCTTTCATCTGTCATTCTTTCCACATGCCCGAACCAGCGGAGCATGCCCTTTCGCATTTTAACACCAACACTTTCTTTCGATCCCACTCTTTCTCGGATCTCACTGTTACGAATGCGGTCAGCGAGCGTTACACCACAGATTTTCCGTAGTGCTCTCATTTCGACCTCATTTATCCTACTTTCATGATCTTTCTGACATACCCAACTCTCGCTTCCATACAATAACGTTGGGATAAGCACAGAATTATGCAAAGCGAGTCTAGCTTTTTGACCTAAAACCTCGCTTTGGAATAGCTTACCCAAAGCTCCATTCACACTATTTCCTGCACTCACTCTCTTCTCTACATCCGCGGTGTACCTTCCATCCCTGCTAAAAGCACAACCAAGATATACAATTTCATTCACTTGTTCCAGCACTACATCATCAACCAAAACTCTTACATCCGTTCTGGCTACATCTCTAAATAATCATAAAATAGAAATTATAATACCCCCATCAAAATCTATTCGCAAATTATAAGAACAATCTTAAGCACGTTAGCTTTCAAGCAAAAGAAACCTCGACATCGCTACCAAAGAGAACATAATCACTACGTTTTACGCTACGTTCGTGTGCTTTGTCGCCACAGACGGGTAAGCACAATTCGATTGGTGATTATAAAATACAGAGATTTTTTTAAACTCCCTTCAAGATCTATTAACAGATCGTCTTATAATATATTAAATCTTTTGTATTCCTTCGGACAAAATCATTTAACTTATAAATTAATTTGAAATTCTTAAACCTATCACGCTTAACAATCCTTAGCATAAAAGCTTTATTGTTTTTATAGGGTATTGCTGTCAGTTCTTATTTTCATGAGAGTTTAACTAAACTTAAGATTTGCAACTCATCAATAACATTTTTAATCAATATAGACCGCATACATATCTCATAAGTAAATTCGTTTGCTTATTGTGTTCGTATACTATAAAAATGTCAGGAAAAAATGCATGATCAGATGACGAAGTATTAGCGAAAATGTAGCTTAAGAAAAATAAAGAAAATTACCTGATCTTCGGCCTTCACGTACAATACATATTCCATATCAAGTTGAAATGGATCAGTTCCTCTTGTTCGTACCACTCCTGATCGTTCATCCACTTCGAATCTTCCCCCGGTTCTATCTCTCACGATGAAGTAATGTATGTTGTGATCGGTGTCTGGATCTCTCGCTTGCAGTGTGAATACTGGTGTGTTGGGCGCTGCGTTGAGCTGCACCACCGTTTGCATGGGCAATGGTCGATTGATGAAGTACGGTGGTTCATCATTAACATCTTTGACGTGGATGATGACGCGCTGGTTGTCGGTATCTGGAAGTTTGTTAAACACGGTTTGAGAAAACAATAATCTTTAAGCAATGTGCATACAATGTTTAATAGGATCTACAAAAAAGATTTAACTTTTTAGGCCAAATTTTTAGTTTAAAAAATATATTTATTTCAAACAATGTTTGTAGTTGTTTTAATAATTTTATTTAAATGTTAATTATTTTATAATATTTTTAGCTTTTATTTACTTTTATTTTGTTTGCTTTTGTTTTAAATAGTGATAAAATATTTTTTTGTGCGCAACACAATACGGGTGATGTCGTTGCAGCATTTTATGCTCAGCGTGCTATTTTTTTGCAGCGCTGTGTTATATTTTTTCAACGTATCGTTAATGTAAAAAGTGTCTCAATATAAAATTTGAATTAAGAATTTACTGCTACTTCAAGAATTGTATTTCTTTTCACTTATCAGTTTAGTTTTTGAAGTGAAACTTCTTTATCGGGGTTGGAAAAAAAATTAGTGTAACATTTTTCGTTACGCGTCACATTTTTCCGTTACGCGCCATCTTTGTTCTTATCCCTACCACGCGTGATTCGAAGTAGGTATACTTTCTCCAGCGTTGTAGGGATTGGCAATAAACTTTATTTAACCAATTTCTGTAAAGTTGCATAATATAGTAAATTTTTTTTTTTTAAATAACGTAATAAAGAAGTTTCACTTCTTCACTTCTTACGAATGTACGCTAGTACACGCACACTTTTTTTATCATTTATTTATCTATTTAAATTCATTGGTTACAGATGCAACATAAACTCATATTAATTTTTCTGTGCACCCAAACTAAATAAAACTGATCAAAAAGACTCGGGTAAGGATTATATTTGTAAAACAATTCTTTAGGTCCATATATCAGCGTCTGAGTGTTTATTAAGTTCATTTCTATATACATGTTTGAATTTCTATATTTTATTTCGTCAAGTAACATAAAAGTTAAGTTTAAACAAATGATTGTTATAATTTACTTTGTCAATCATATCGGCGGTCTCATATATTTTTTTTATTTAAAGAGACGTGTAAACAAAGATATTGATTGATTTAATCTCAAAATGGTGGAGACATCAAGCCGAAAGTTGCAAAGCGGCAGATGTGTTTAAATCTTCAGACTCTAGGTTAAGTTATCAAGCTTAAACCTTTAATAGGTCAAGTTCTTAATTGTCCAGTTTTGAGACCTTACCTCTTTCGCCAACTTGTATATGACCAATAAGTCGCTAATATGATAGCCATTGCAGTACTAGACCAGGGACAGTAACCACATCAATTATAAGTCCTTGCTCCAGTAGCTTCCGTTAATCGTTAACACAAGTACATTAACTTAACGAAAGATATTAAGTATACTTACATTTAAGAGCCACTGTTGATAAGTAAGCATGAAAAAAAAACAATGTGTGAAAATTAGTCTTATTTTTACATGTTTAATTAATTACAATATAGATTAATTTATTATAGTGGTACCAGAGAAATCGTCAAAATTTAAAAACAAGTAAGCCTAAAACTAAGAATGTTTATTAACTTCTGACAAAATCCAGCATTGTTTCTACTCGTAAGATCCATCTCGATCATTACGGTTTCCAAAAAAATCCGCATCGAAATTGCTACATCCATTCAAAAGTTATGAAGCAACAGACAGATCTTTACACAGACACATCAAACTTATAACAAATACCACCAAGTCCGTACGTCTGTAACGGTTTTCCATTTAGGATCAAAAAAGCAAAGCTCCGAATCACAACTTTGTCCACCGGACAAACAAAATGGTAAAAAGTTATATATTTTTTTTTATGATATTGGAAGGCAACAAGCATACGGATTTCCTGATGGTAAGAAATTTCCGCCGCCTAGAGACACCAAAGGTGGCTTGCTTGAGCAAAAGCAGGTTTACCGGCTACCTCACCCTCCGAACCGGAACACGTCATGACGCTATGGCGGCAGAAATAGGTAAGGCGGTGGTACCAATCCGGGTGAGTCGCTGCGAAACTCTACCACCTAGTTAGGTGTCGAGGTGTTAGTGACAGTAAGCCTTCGCTCGCTTTTTACGAGCTGCCTGGCAGGAAGACAGATGGTCTATTCTTCAAAGGAGCCCGGACCAACACGGGGAAGAACATTATAATTGTTGAAGAACATTATAAGTATAAAAAGAATGTACTATGTATGTATACATGTATACTATGTACATTTTGCACGAAAGAATGAAATATTGTAAAAAAAAAGTAACAGTACATAACAATGATTTAATTTTTCTAAAACACTGAAATAAATATTATTAAGAGGTTTAGGGAAACCGAACCCTACATTATGTTAAAGTTTTATGATGAAATTTCTGAGGAAATCACAAGTTTAAAATTAAAAGTGTTCTTTTGAAAAAGGAATATGACTAAATATATAAATAATTAAATAGTGATTGAGTCCAAAATACAGATCTGACTAGAAACACTAGAAACACTGACATAAAGTTACCGTCGTCAGTAACTTATACTTAGAGACAGTAACTTAGTAGAGTAAGAGGAATGAAAATTACTCATTAGGGGCCATCCATAAATTACGTCACACGAATTTTGGAACTTTTCGACCCCTCCCCCCTCCTTGTCACAGGTTGTCACATTTTTAGAACCACGTCCCCCCTAATGTGACGTCACACATTTTTCAAACTTAAGCATGTATTTAAAAATAATCAAAAGAAAATAGTTGGTTTCATTTTTTTTACTTATTTTTATTAAATAATCTTTAATAAAATCAACATAAAGTCAAATATTTCTGATAACAAATAGATTAAGCGACTAGTAAGGAAACAATAAACAAATAAATAATGTTTATTGAAAATACAAAACTCAACCATCTTGGAAGTTCTGTGACAGTATGTTTTTAATTCCAAGTTAACTCAATTAGATTCATGAACTACAATAACCATGTGCTAAATACCTACATTTTTTTGTAGAATGATGGCTGGTATTTTATTAAACACTGAAGTCCAACCTTTTTACATAAAGTACATAGGTATTTCCAGCTTTCCATTATGATATGATTGTTGGTATTGAACTAATGACCAACGTTGAAGTATTTGAAGTTAGTTAGTTCACATAGAAATTTCGTGTTCTAGTATTTTATAATGTGACGTCACAAGGCTTTCGATCCCCCCCTGCCCCTTGTCACATAATGTCAAATTAAGATGATACCCTCCCTCCCCATTGACGTGTGTCGTAACTTATGGATGGCCCCTTAATCTATACCAGGAGTGGGCAAATATTTTCATAGTCGGGACTCACTGCAGAGGAAGATTTGACCTCGAGCCAAACAGTCATTTTTCTAATTTTAAGTATGGTCTTTGCTAATGCTAAGAGTTTGTTTATTTACACAATAATGTAATATAATAAGTACAATAGCTAACAAAAATGTGCGACTATTATACATACTGTAATTGTTCAATTATCATAATTATATTTTCGAAAAGTTAATGAGAATTTCTAATACACTGTGTCAATATAAGAAATAAAAATAATCTTGCTGTGCATGTGTCTCGTCTCCACAGAGTAAGCAATTCTTTTATGGGCCTATGTATACAGTTCTACAATAAACTTCCCACTTATATGAAAGAACTTCCAATTAATAAATTTAAGAAATGTGTTAAATGTAAATTAAATCAAAAGGGCTATTATAACATTGCTGAATATTTAGGAGATAAGACTGCTTGGGATTAATTGCTCCTCATGCCAATCTCTTATAAAATATAATGTATCATTACATAAATTATTGTAAATATATTTTAAAGTAAGAAAAAAAGATAAGCCCGCTGAATTTCTTGCCGGATCTTCTCAGTGTGCGGCCGCGTTCCGATCCGGTGGTAGATTTATTATTATATAGACTCGTCATAATTGCCTCTTGTAAGTTGTAGGTTTATGTGAAATAAAGATGATTTATTATTATTATTAATAATATTATATCTCAAAAATTTTATGCACCAATATAGGTTTGACAAAAACTAATATTTGTGTTTTTGACAATAACACTTATATACAATGCTTCACGGGCCAGGCAAAATTCTACCGCGTGCCGCCATTTGCCCGGGCCTGGTCTGTAGGCTAGATCGTATGTAGATCAAGAAGCTTATCGGAGCTTCTTACATTTGTAAACTTTTATATTTGTTATCCGAAGGTAGTTTTAAGAGTCTCGCGTGTTTGTATGAAAAGGTTAATGAATTTGGAAGCCAGGCAGGTTTGCCAGGATTGTGAGGTTTAGCACTTGATCCTCTCTGCCTACCCCATAAGGGATTTGGCGTGAAGATATGTATCTATATAAACCTTTAATATACGTACAGGTTACTGCGGAACCCTTGGTGCGAGAGTCTGACTCGCACTTGGCCGTTTTTTTTGTTCAATGTCTGTCATATTACTAATTTACAAATACATAATGGCCTTTTAAACGGAATTAACGCTGTATTCCACGAACCCGACAACTTAACCGTCACCCCAATTTAGTTTCCTATGTTTGAAAATTTCAATGGCTTCCTTCGGCGGTATTGGTGTACTACAGTTTTATCATGGTAGCGTGTTTATGTAACTGTATACAGCGATTAAGGGCGAATAAATGTCCAATAACCCCTGATAGAGGAGGGTTTCTTTTTTATTTTCATCATCATCACGTTTTATTATGAAATTGGAAAACAAAAAAGCAGACGGATTTCCTGATAGTAAGATATTCTACCACCTAAGGTGGTAATGGTCCGTCGCCAACCTGAGGTCAGGATGTTAGGCCTCGAGCAACAGTAAGTCCACCGGCTACTTATCCCTTCGAACTGGAACACGTCAATGGCAAGCACTGATGTTGTGGCGGCAGG
>NJDD01001102.1:115989-129882 GCA_002245505.1 Calephelis nemesis | reverse complement strand
ATGACACTCGATGAATCCTGTAAAATACGACAGCTTTTTAATATCGCCCTGTAGAGCTTATAGAGGGTGGTTTCCCCACCCTACCCTCTAGCACTCCAGCCTCCAAACACCGCCTATTCCGGCTCACAGCGCAGGCGTACTACTACACACCGCGTGCTCTCCTCGTGGTTAACGTCCCGACCGTGACAAATGAAACTGTACTCACATTAGTAAAACTGAACTACTTACTTCAAACTACTACGGATTACGATGTTTTACTTTTTCTGTGAAAACTGATAAGACATTGTACAAACGCACGGTTTACCTGCTCGTAAGACAGGCATGCTGACCCCGCTTGGTCCGGGCTCCTTTGTAAAATAGACCATCTGCCTTCTTGCCAAGCAGCTCGTAAAAAACGAGCCTAGGCCTACCGTCCCTAACAACGTGACACTGTTATAGGTGGTAGAGTTTCGAAGCGATTCACCCGGATTGGTACCACCGCCTTACCTATTCCTGCTGCCATAACGTTCTGACGTGTTCCGGTTTGGAGGGTAAGGTGGCCGGTAAACTTACTTTTGCTCGAGGCCTGACATCCCGGCCTCAGGTTGGCAACGCACCATTACCACCGAGAATTTCTCACCAACAGGAAATGCGCCTGCTTGTTTGCTTCCCAATATCATAAAAAAAGAGAGGCAAACTTGGCTTTTCTGTGGCCGTGGTGTTAGGTGTAAGTTTACCTGGAAGCCTACCTTCTTAATCGGAACGCGTGTCAAATTCGTGGTAGTATGTGTTATGTTTTTTTGTTTTATTTAATGCTCTTAATATGCTTAATTATTGAAAAATATTAGCGTATTCTCCTACATATAAACTATGACTGTCTTATTAATAAACGTGGATTAACGTAGAAGTGAAATTATGTTTATATTATACTCGTAGTCTGTATCACATTGTAATAAAGACTATGCTACGGGGTTGAACCTTGGAGTACTTCACTCCGTGTTTATTAATGAGTGTGCCTTTTATACTTCTCTGTCCTCGTAATTTTCTTAAAAAGGGGTCCATAGGTTTTGCTTATTTATTATATTTATTTAGGTTTATGATAATCACTGGTAGATATTGGCCACGATATACCTATTGTAATTCATATCTGATTGTCATGTTACCAATTTACGGCACGCAACACGCTATGTATTTTAGCCCTTATGTAATCTATGTCCCTAATTGTTTTTCAAATACATACTACCTTTATCAACCTTTTTATATAAATACTATTTAGCTGACCCGATACTAGCTTACTTTGAAATTTCCCAATTCCCCTTATTCCCAATTTTTCCCAAATTATCCTTCTTACTGCTAACTAACACAACAAAAAATATAATAACCTGAATGATGAATGAATACATGACTCTATATTGTGCACAATTAAAATTTACTACAAACTAAGTACAATCAAGTATTAACAACAACTTGTTAAAAACTAAACAAAAAAAGAATAAGCGAAATTTGTTAATTCCTTCACGCGTGATGCGATGACCACGGAAAATAGAAATTCATTTTTATATACATACCAGCTGTTCCGGCGAACTTCGTTCCACCCGTTCTGTTTGTATGGTAAAACTCAAAAACGTTATTTTTCCTAGTTTCCTAGCAGTTTTTCCCTTTTTTATTTTGAACCATCCCTGGACTTTCACAAATCATTTAAAACCAAAATTAGCCAAATTAGTCTAGCTGTTCTCGAGTTTTAGCGAGACTAACGAACAGCAATTGATTTTTATATATAAGAAGATATAAGAAAAAATAAGCTCTTGATATAGTATATTTTGACATCCTGATAATATGAAAAATACATAGGCTATAGACTTCATAGATGTTGTAGTTGCATCGCTGACCTGTGGACGAGATATTAGTCCTATTGTGCAAGTCTACCGGCAACCCTACCCTACGGACCGAAACATGACAGTCATCATGGCGGCAGGAGTAGGTAAGGCGGTGAATCCCTACCGGGGCAATTTGTTGAGGAATTCTACCACCAGTGTTCTAGATTTTATTGTGCATTGTCAACCTGAGACTAAGCTGTTAACCATCTTGTCTGTGTATAATTATCGGATATTCAAAAACATAACAAAGACTAAAACCAATTCATGACGCAAAAACTATAGTCAAAGCACTAGCACACACCTCTATAGTGGCGAAGGAAGCGTAACAGATTCATAAGAGAACTAGACCACTGGTGGTAGAGTGCTGTGTAGCCATTTGGTCGAGTACGGATCCAGCATTACCAATTCTTGTCGCCATTGTGGCTGTCATGTTCCGGTCTATAGGCCTCACATACTGGATGTAGGGCAGAATCGCACCAGTAACATGTATTGTGTCTATAGGCAGCGATCATCTTTTACTATCAATATTACCAAGTGCTTGTTCGCTGAACTCTTACATAAAAAACTAACAATGGAGTTTTCACATACCTACACCAACCTTAAAGGGTAAATCTTAAAGTTTGTTAGAAGATATTAAAACAATATAACAGACAATCAAATTACAATACGAACATTTGAAGTTAAAGCCAAGAAACTTTACCAGAGTGATTCAACTTCACATTTGAAGTCGATCTGCAAGAGCTGTGTTAACTAGGCAAGTCATTTAAATGTAATTTACAGTACTTCTGAAGTGTTCACTTAAGTCAGATGAACAAGATAATGAGGAGAAGCTATTTACTTTGCAGCTACATGTAAAGTATGATGAACTCGTAAACTTGCAGTTGAAAATTTTAGGTCAATGTTTTCATAAACCAGGTTTTTCAGTGCATGCTTTTAATAATTAGGTCAAACTTGTATTTGTTTCATTGATTTAAACATTTTTTGTTCAATGTTTTGATAGAATAAGTTTTTAGTGATTGTTTTTAGTATTTAGGTCAAACTTGTATTTGTTTACTTGATTTGAACATGTTTAGTCAATGTTTTCATAAAACAGGTTTTTCAGTGCATGTTTTTAACAAATACGTCAAATTTGTGTTTATTTCATTGATTTGAATATATTTAGTCACTGTTTTCATAAAACAGGTTTTCCAATGCATATTAACGATAATTGGGTCAAACTTTTGTTTATGTTTATTTATTTGCCTTCAGTAGTGTACATATTAGGTCTTACATTCTACACATGGTGCTTACTACTATACCAATTATTGGCATGCAAATATAATATAATCATTTTAAAAGACGTTAAATTAACCCACAAATTATAACATTTAAAATAAAAATAAAATAAAAACAATATAAGCAATGTGTTGATTAATTTTCGTTAACAAATGTGCTGGAGGATTTTGACAATACTTTTAATTTAAATTTAAGGATTTTTGTAAAATTGTCGTTTATTGATAAGGGGCAAATTTACAAAACACATCAACATCAAATTGATAATAAAAACTTTTGCCCTTAAGTTAACATTTGACCTAAATTCCACTTAATTTTCAACTAGTGTCATTGAAACTAAAGTCAATCATGTTATAAAAATTTAACATTTTTGTCAATTCAAAATGGCCGCTGTAACAAAATGGCGGATTACATATTCTTCTACAACCCACTAATAATAGATATAAAATAGAAAAGAATTGAAAATGGAATAGAATACTTTTAAAAACTAAATTTTAATAAAAAATTGTTTAATTTGTATACTATATGTAAATTAGTAATTTAGGTATAACAATAGCTCGTGTTTTTTTTGAAATATTTTGTTAACAATCATTGGAATATGCAAAGCCTACAACAATGTATAATGCGGTAAATATAGGTTTCACATTAGTGAGACATGTTTTTAAAACTCATATACAGGATAACTTTGAAAGGACCGGCCCAACTTCGAGGATAAAGGCTTTTATGGTAACGCAATTTAAATTATTATTGTCAAATTATAATATTTACTTTTATAAACATTCATTTAAAACAGTCCGCAAAAATGCTTCACTTGTTGTCACGCTATGTCGTACCTAGTACCAGTCATGACGTCACCAGCCTGCGAAAACGTTCGTTCTCAGAATTGAGTTGTAAATCCATAGGTTGGAGCCTATTTTTCTCATTAGGGCATTAGTGCTCTCAACTGTCTTGTTTCGTTATCAAGGCTAACAAAGCATCTAAACTTTTCCACCCTTTTGCCTTTCAACCCCATTAAAAACAGCAGTTAAACCCAAACGATAATACTTAGAGAAAACGATACCATTTTTTAATAATATTTCATTAATATTGATTATCACATGTAGCAGAGGTCTCAAAATCAAACTGCAAGAAGCCTCAGATTGTACTGCATGTATAATACTGGTCGGATATAAAGGTATGTATATTATACTGGAAGTAGTGAGTGTATAATATGCAAACCGCTGTTATAAAACCTGGAATTGAATTTACTAAGTCAATGCTTTATATTTAACTAGCTTAACAAAGTTTGCGTTTAATAATATTGTTTTAGTTCAAACTATTATAATTGTCATTTGTAACATTAAATCCAAACCAAAGAGTGGCTTTCTATTCAGCAATGGAATTGTTATAATATTTGATATTTTCTATTGTCGGCGTTTGATAAAACTTCCAAATATTCATGTTTTCACATTTCCATACATATTTTTTTTATAAAATATTAAAATACATGTGATACGTAAAACAGTAGGGATTATTATTTACTTTTTCTTCCATTTTTGGTTTAATTTTGTCAGGATGAAACCTAGATTAGCACTGAGAGTTTTAGAAAGAAAATTTCAAAGGTCAATAAACATTGATTGAAACCTCCGCTTTATGATACAAAAACAATTAGATAATGTACTTCCCAAAGTGATGCAACATCTTGCGTACATAAATGCAGACGATCAGATGCAGTAAATATAATTATTAATATTACATAATAATGGTTGAAAACAGCGCCATCTTTTACGTCTATTTGTTATATAACTAGGTTCAACTCGAGCCTCAGACGGATTTTTACAAATCTTCATTATTTAGCTATTCATTACTAGTAGTGACATCTGTTGTTTTAGAAAGTACTTAAATATTGAGATACACAGAAAATACGGTGATTGTCGGTCGGTAATAACTAAGTTTCCATAAAAAAAAATTAACAACGCGGGCTTTTATTCACTTACTTGCCAAAAGCCTAGAGGCAAAATTCGGCGATACTGCATAGTTTTGATAAGTACATGTATGTATTACGTATTTTCGTTAAAATTTGTAATTAAGGTCTACTGAGACGAATCTGCAAAGTTGACCTTACGATGTTGGTTGCTTTTACTTGGAGGGTTAATGCCATTCTGGGTTGGGATAGGATTTTTTTAAAGAACCATTGCCGTGGTTCTTTATTTTACAAACTTTAGTTTAATAAAGTTCATAAATAAAGAGAATGATAAATTGGTACTTTCTTTTCTTTGAGTAGTAGGTAGTAAGATTTTCTAATATTTTGCTGTCAAATAAAAATAGGGACCCACAATTTTTTTTATTATAACTTTGCTAGTTTTTATGCTTAGATTAAATACAACTTGGATTAAATACAAAAAACAAACGGTATTATAAATTCTTCAACAAGATCGTATTTAGCTCATCACAATATTTTTAAAAGTATGTACTTTTTTAGCAATTCGCAACATGAAAACATTATTTAATTGTTAAAAAATTAAAACTTTCACTAGCGGATAAGATAAAATTTTATGAAACAAGAGTTTCTTCAAATTGGTCAATTTAACTACTGCCGCACTTTAATAAAAAATATCCACACCCAAGAAGAGATGGCACTGACCCTCTAAGAAAAAGCAACCAAAGTTATAGGGTCAACTTGGTAGTAGAGTCTTTGGAAAATCTAAATCCAATTTCCTAATGAAAGCTGTGCTGCTTTGAACAATTATGACCGAGATTGAGCTCGACTACTTTCAAATGTAAAACATGTGTTTTACATTTGGATGTTGCGTTTGTATTGCATTTATTATTATTTGATCATCCCAACGTTGTTGTATGGAAGCGAGAGTTGGGTATGTCAGAAAAAACATGTAAGTAGGATAAATGGGCTAACAGTGAGATCCAAGAAAGAGTGGGGTTGAAGGAAAGTGTTGCTGTTAAAATGAGAAAGGACATGCTCCGCTCGTTCGGGCATGTGGAAAGAATGACAGATCAGGATCGTGAGGTTTGTCACTCGAAACTCTCTGCCTACTCTGTAAGGAACTTGGCGTGAAGGTAAGTATGTATGTGTTGCATTTATATAACGACTAAGGAAAATATTCTGGAAAAACAATACACATCCTTACGCCTCCCCTAAAGCGTAGGCAGAGAGTATCAAGCGCGAAGTGTTACGTATTCTGCATACCTGCTGACTACTATTCAATATAATATCGTCATCTTCTTATATAAGGACCGTGTATTATAAATAAATAAAAACATTTTTTTTATTTAAAATTTTCGAAGTTTTTAACGTCGTATCCAGAGATGCTTCATTTATTTTAACGAAATAAGTCAGAGATCAATCACACTCTGGCTGGACTTAGCTTTGAAGCTGAGATGAAGAGACAATTTCGATTGAAAAATGTTAGAAAAAAACTTAACTTTGTAAAAATGATAACGATTGTCTTCTTTGTTATAAATTGCCATAAATTAGACACTAAACATTTTCAATGATTTTACATTTTGAATGATTCCATACCTGCTCTCGTATCATTATATATATGTAATTCATTCCTACTTTGTTTTTCTAAAAATCATACTTTACAACAAAATTTCAACATGAAATTATGAAAACTCTTATAAACAATATAACAAACTACAATGTAACTGTGAACTGTTATTATGTTGCAACTTTAAGCCACTAAAATGGATGTGAAAAGTTTTTGCATTCCGCATAAACCAGTTGCATTAAGCGCAGTCCTTCCAATTCAAAGTGTAATAAATCCAGAAAATCTGAATACCTGCGCCACTCGGATATAATTTTGCTACCCAATGCCAGCACATTCTGAAAAGGCATTTAATTACATTAAACGCGAACGCTTTAATTTTCCCCAAAATTTCAAATAACTTATTACGTAATTTGATTTTGTTGTAGACAATTGTAAAATTCGTCTTTTTGCAAACAATAACTAAAGTTATATTTAACACCCGACGGTAGATGACATGTGTCATAAGTTTGACGTTTCTGTGTTTCTGTACGTCTGTGGCATCATAACTTTTGAAGAGATAGACTAAATTCAATGCGTTTTTTTTTAAAAAAAAACTAACGTCATCGGGTAGATTCTGAGACATTTATTTTTTTAGTTTTGAGATTATCTAAAATAGGAAAAGTAAATCAGTGCCTCCTGTGGCAAGTAACACTAGTGTTTTTTTTTTATTAAGATACCGCCGTTTAAAATTTGTATGTGTTCGTAAATATAATTTAATGCCGGTGATATCGCAATCTTTTTTTTTATTTTATTTTATAGTCTAAAAATACTGAAATATTCAGAAAAAAACTGTCTTTGTACTCTGTAAATTATTTAAGACTACCGCTTGCTTTGAACATGTTTGATGTCAATTAATTAAACGCGACTAATGGCAGATGCTCATGCCTGTGCCAATAACTGAAAAAATATAACGTTTACTTTGTTTATGGCCATGTATCTTTCGATAGAAGATTTCAAGTTCTTTAAATACAACCGAGAAATAGGAGATTTCAACTTGTACTGAATTTTAACTGATGATAACGAGATTTTCAATCCGCAAGTTAGTCTAAGTATAAAGTTAGTTGATACCTAGGTATTTCAAACATAGATGTACGATACCTGACACTTGCCAAAGCCACGTTGATCTAAACTTAATAAAGCATGCACAGAAAAATTTTAGCTTTCATTAAATGACGGTACTGGCTACTTATGGATTATCAGCCAATATTAATAAGCTATCTACAGATAAAGATAGGCCTTCCAGAGGTTTGTTGCTAAGATATTTTTGTTAACTATTGAAAAGTAACACCGGTTATTTGGCAACTGATCTAAAATAGATATATCTTATAAAGGTTATTAATCATAGCCGTCATCAAATCTCATCTTACTTATAACAGATGAAGTATTTATTAGAGCTAACTAGATGACAATTTCTCTGGTACCACACAGTATTGTGAATCCACTGTTTACCCTTCTTTCATTATTTACCTGGAACAAAAAATAATATTTCGTTAATGACATATTCTATGGTTGTCAACAAATGATTGCAATTTATGACGTCAATCAGTATCAAGTCGGAGGATTTGTGGCCAATATTAATAATCTATCTACAGATAAAGATAGGCTTTGAGATTTGTTTCTAATATATTTGTGTTAATTAATGAAAAGTAGCAACATTACCTGGCAACTGATCTAAAATAGCACTTTCTCTTATCTTAGATAAGTTCTTAATGCTGGCCATAAATTACTCTCGATTAAGTGAGTTGTTCAGATTGAAGGGAGAGGAGCAGCTATTGGGTCAAAGAGTTTTCTGTGGAACTCGAAAAGGCGTTTGATGGAGTTATGCAAAAGGAATTTAGGGACATTTCACTGAATCATGGGAGAGATTGGCCACTGCAAACGTATTTAAATTATAAACTATATAATATATGGGTGACACAGTGTCGCCTTGGTTTGATATAGCATTGGCGTCCAGCAGACTTGTGTGTTGTCAGCACACTTATGTATCTTACATTTGGATAAATGCCTTCATCGGTGAAGATAATAAATGTGAGGATGCGCACAAGTTATCAAATGGCAAACTGCCTGTTTCATGCAAATGATGCTGCACGTCTTTTATGATGTCTATTGGCCATGATTGCCTCTTACTGTCATGAGAGCCGTGTCAAGCACATGTCTCGCTGTCATAATCCATAAAAAAACCTATGAAATTATTTTCACTCTCTAATGTAGAGAGAAAGAAAAGAAAGAAAGAACAGTGTCCATGTAGATATCCATGTGGATATCTACATGGACAGTGTTCTTTCTTTCTTTAGGTTTTGGCAGTCACGTTAGTATTTTTCCAGTTTTCAAGTAGAAATTTGCATCAATTTGTGTCAACTTTGCCAAAACGGATTCAATTATAATTAACCTTAAGTCGTCAATAAATCATGTTAGAGTCTTGGGTAAAGCAGTGGCCTTATTATTCAAGCTTATCTACGGAGATTTGGCAGCAACGAGGAAATACAAGAAACGCTAATTTCTTCATCATTTGTGCACTTTCACTGACCAAAATTGTACAAAATGCCACCAAAATTGACTAATTTCACTCAGTTTAAACAGGAAATTCAAAAAATAATTACGAAAAAAATAAGACCATCTTTTCTCTCCATGGCGGCAAAACTCATGAACTCTTACATGGATATTCAAACATAACCATCGCGAATTATTGCTAGCTCAAACTATAGAATAAAAAGCAATGTAATTGGTCCATCTTAAAACAATGCCTCAGAAAACTCACTTCTCTTATTTTATGTTATTTGTGTCGAGCGGTAAAAAGACAATGAATAGGCAAGCATTATGAAATCATATTATATAATATGTACTAGCATTTAGCTTAGAGACAAAGGCTAGATGAATATTAAATGTTTAACGACACTTGACTGGAGACTAGATCCCCTTAAATAATTCAACGTCGGTGTGCGGTGAAACTTCATTGTTGTATAAACATTACAAGCCGACCAGAAGAACTTCGTTCACTTGGCAATCAAAACTCTCAGCCAACCTTGCAGAAGGACGCCTAGTTTGAGGATATGTATGTATATGTAGGATGACCTGTAAGTACATTAAAATGTTACTCTACATTCCGGATTTCAAGTTATTCAGTCATTTTATACTGAGTGTTAATTTGTGTTGTCTTTTGAAACTACAAAATTTATTTATGACTTAAAAAAAATATAAAGCACATACAACAAAATCGGACAAGGCGTTAATGAGTTCTAACCAATTTTCATTTTGACTTTTGTCCTTTCACCAAGGGAACCCTTTAGTGAATTGAATAAAAAGAATCCTATAATATTTCTCGGAACATAAAATGCATACCTACCATAAATTGCGTTACAATCGGTTTAGTAGATTCAGAGTGAATCGCGGTCGGTATACAGATCATAATTTTAAAAATGCTAGAAATGTTTTGTGTTGGTCATTTTAGGCGCCTGCGTTTTTTGAAGTTATACTTCTTTTGGCGCGTTAGGAAAAAATGATGAGGGTAAATTTTTACTATGCGCGCGCACACCGTCACGAAAAACCGACATGATGAAGTTAGCTATAGATAATATAGCTATAGATAATAACATTTTAGTTTTTCAAAAAAAGGTTTGGTACCCTTTTTTGAAAAAAGTAAAAGTAAGGACATCTACGTATGTTTGCGTGAGAACTGACAACTGTATTCAAAATATTTCTTTATTTCTATGGTTAGTGTCATTTTGTTTACAAATGTAAAATAAGGCAAAGATAAAAATTTTAAAAAGATTTTTATCTTATTACGCCGAAGAAGTATAAATTCTAACGCGTGTACATAAGTACACACACAATTTTTTTATATCTTCAGTACATAGAACTCGCTCTTCTACAATTTTTTATAAGTATAGGTATAGCTCATTCAACATAGAAATCAAAACTTTAAAGACAGTAAAGCATCAAAGCGAGTTCATTATTAAAGGGCAGTATTGTTAATGAGTACAAAATTATTTATAACTGGCTGCGCCCCGCGGTTTCACTCGCGTAAGTCCCAATCCCGCGGGAACTCCGGGATAAAAAGTAGCATATATGTTATTCTGGGTCTTCAGCTACCTACATACCAAATTTCATCGTAATCGGCTTTGTAGTTTTTGCGTGAAAGAGTAACAAACATCCATACATACAAACTTTCGCATTTATAATACTATAATAGATTATCATCTATTCACATATATCTCCATTTCGCGTGGTCATCGCATCACGCCTGAACGGATGGACCAATTTAGCTAATTTTTGTTGTGTTACTTATTTAATTGTCAGGAGAAAGTTCTTTTGAAGAAATAAACTGGGAAGGTTGCAGGGTAACAGTATAACAAACATTTTAATTGTATCATACAAGCTTTTAGTAGCTGTTAATGTCAAGGTACGAAATTCACCCGGTCGGCTAGTCCAATAGAGATATTAGAACGTTAAAAGTCAGTTAAGCATTAAAGCGCGGCCATTATTTTCTTATTAAGGGGCAGTCTCACTAACGAGTACAAAATTACTCACGTGTACCATTTACAATAAAATTGTACCAGCACGATCACTGGACGGAAACATTGTATGTCGTATTTAATTGTAATCACAGAGTGGACACGCGTATCGTCATCAAACCAAGGAAATAATTTCTGATACCGCTACAATTGAAGTTTCCGCCAAACGGGAAATACACAGATCGTATACTCTTTCTATAAATTTTAAGGAAAGAATAAATTTCGCCTCAAACAGGACTGAGTCTGTAACCTTTTGCTATTAAACCGACGAATGCTCTAACCAATAGAGCTACTGAGGATTCAAGTCCCGTGGCGAAATTTTAAATTCCTTTCTTACCTCTCTCTCGCTCTGGTGCTTTGAGGTAAAGATATTTTTTAATAGAAGTTCTAATACAAATTATTATCTTATTTGTACATCGCCTCTGTGGTCTAGCGGTCCGGGTGTTGGACTTGACTGCATGAGGTCCCGGGTTCGAATCCCGGGTCGGCCAACAAAAAGAAAATTGGATTTTTCTAATTTTCTAATTACAAAATGTTGGTCGGGATTGGAAATGTGCCCGGTTGGCGATAGGCTTGCTACCTATCACATTGTGGGACTTAGTGTCTTCGGCTAGTCGTGGGTGCCTTGGTTGTGCCTCTGCCTACCTCTTCGGGCATATGGGCGTGAAGATACTTTTTTTTGTACATTATCGATTCAGGAAAAAAGAGAACGAATAGCCCTTCTCGTCAGTTTAATACAAAGCCCTTACCGTGTATATAAAGTGGCGAAATTCGCTAGAGTCGCCATACATTATTTGATTGAAAACTTAAAGAGCGACTCTACTGACAAATCAGAGAACTAAATTCCATACCATAAGCGCAAGAGGTTTCCAAACTTAAATAATTACCGAACTTAATTTGCAACACCTCGTAGCAAAAGCTTAAACCCATATTGGTTTACTAGCTGTTACCTGCGGCTTTGCTGGCGTGGTAGTTAATATATTTACTGATTTGTAGCCCATTAACAAGGACTTTCATTCAAACTTTCAACCCCTATTTCAAGCAGAAGTAGAATTTCTATAATCCCTAAAATACGTACGTACTCATTTTTAAAAGTACCTTAAAAATAAAGTTTCAAATTTCTGACGTAAAAATTGACGGTTTTCCAAACAAACTTTCAATCTCTATTTCACCCCCTTTGGGGTATAATTTCCAAAATTCCGTCCTAAATAGGTGGCGACTCAATAATATGAGCCTGCTTACCAAATTTTTGCTCGATGATGACGAATCAGTCAGTCAGGACATGTTATTTTAAAAGTGATAAATTGAATTGAAAAAAATATCTATTTTTTTTAATTCAATTCATTTATTTGTAGTAGTAGGTACAGTCGTAGGTCTTAAAAGTACGTAAATTTATGTGTAGTTGTAATCTAGTACACCAATAACAAAGACAAAATAAACAAATACTAAAAGCAACGTGACATTGAACACTAACTACAGAGTACTCACAGAGCTAACTACTAAAAACAGGAACATTTAACATTCTTTACGTATTCATCACACTCATAGGATATGTCCCAAATTGAAATCAACATTGACTTCTATTTACAAAAATAAAACGTGACCCAAACAGTGTATATTATTAATTGGAGTAAATTATAGTACGTAGCTTTTAATATCTAAATTAACACGTTGGTATGACAGAAATGTTTCAACTGTTCACATACGAATATTTTGAATTTGCAAATATGTGAAAACGAAGTAAAGTAAAGAAGTATCTTCACGTCTATATCTCCGGAGGGTTAGGCAGAGACACAATCAGGGCAATGTAACGTTAACAATATAGTAGTAAAACATAGATACATAAATAAATTTAAACTAATTTAATTAATAAAATCATTGTTGCCGAGGAGTTTGTTTCGAAGTTTCTTCTCCTAACTGGCTAGGTTTGGAAACGGTGGTAGTAGAGGCATATAGGTAATAGGCTTGGTTGGCGGGCAGTTTGTGTTGCCGTTTCTTTTTCTGACTAACTAGGATCGGTGGTACTGGACGGTAGATAGGATTAAAATTAATCTACCTTTAAAATTATTTGTAATAAATTATGAAGCTTACTAAACATATAAATAAATAAAATGTCAATTAAAAATATAAATAACTGCTGTAATTCAAATGATAAAATGTATATAAATATTTAATTTCTTTAAATTTAATTAAATATTTGCACACCGAAATGTGGTAGAACATGCTGTATGCTTAAATATCTTTGTAACAACTTTTTAACACACATATTCCACAAATAAATATTTTTTATTTTCATTACAACCTCCTCCTTTTTCCAAATATATTAAAAACAGTAGTAAAAAGAAACACTGTTGGTTTCAAAAGCTTCTTACAAGCTGTACCATCTCTTTGACGGCTAAGCTTAACAAATATTCTAAGCGCTGTTTGAAAAGAGTTCACAACAACAAATTCCTCGACAATTAGATATTACTAAACTAGCTGTTCTAGCGAACTTCGTTCCACCCGTTTCTATAGGAAAAATTAAAATATTGTTTTTCCAAGTTTCCTTGCGAACGGAATAAAATGCATCCTTTGTCCGTCTCCTTGTTTAAACTATATCTTCACCAATTTTCAGCCAAATCGGTTCAGGCGTTCCACATAGGGGCAGATTTCATTAAAATATGGCAAAAAGTCTTAATGCTCAAAGTAATATCTATTGTTTTAGCTATGACTCTTAGCGAACACAAT
>NJDD01001102.1:51567-89546 GCA_002245505.1 Calephelis nemesis | reverse complement strand
GTAACAATTATTTCACATAATTCACCATGTTGGTAGAAAAAGTCGAATAATGTTCTTTTTCTTTAGGTTTTGGCATTCACGTTAGTATTTTGCCATTAGTCTAGTAAAATCGCCAAGAACAATTATCGCCTCTGTGGTCGAGCGGTCTGGGTGTTGGACTTGACTGCATGAGGTCTCGGGTTCGAATCCCGGGTCGTCCAACAAAAAGAAAATTGGATTTTTCCAATTTTCTATTAAAAAAAATGTTGGTCGGGATTGGAAACGTGCCCGGTCGGCGATAGGCTTGCCACCTATCACATTATGGGACTTAGTATCTTCGGCTAGTCGTGGGTGCCTGGTTGTGCCTCTGCCTACCTCTTCTTATGGGCGTGAAGATACTTTTTTTTTAGTCTGTGTTACTAGACTAGTCAAGTAACTTATCACGCAGGCCACAGGTTAACGACGCACCTGTAACAGCTATGGTATCTATTGGCAACGGCTATCTATTACCATCATGAGAGCCGGGGCTTGTTCGCTGACCTCTCAGCTGTGCAGCAACTTGCCCAGGACCCAGGCCGGGGGTACAGTGATCTAACGTCCTATCTACTGCTGCCACCACACTGATAGTTTTTCGTTCTGGACCGAAGTCTAGAATAGTCAGTAGCTTTCTCCTCCTGTCTGACTAGGTTTGGAAACGGTGGTAGTTTACAGTAGATAGGGTTAAATTTAATTATAGTTTTAAAATGTTCGGTAATAAATAATTAAAATGGTTATAAATATAAATAATTGGTTTAAAACTTAAGGTTATAAATTATATATAAATAAATTAAATAATATTTTTTACAAATATTATAAAATTTGCACACCTAAATATGGTAGTATAAGTTGATATACTTCAATGTTTTTGTAACATCTCATTTACTCACATATTCCGCAAATAAATAATTTTCTTTGTTTCTTTATTTATTTATTTCTTGTACACCCTGGCAGACTTATAATATCAATAGACCACAATGAAAAAAGTACATCAAGCAGTGACATTTAATGAATAAACCAGTGATATCTTCGCTGTGCAGCATCTCGAATCGAAACCACCGCCTAATCTGTTCCAACCACAATGACTGCGTTTCGTGTTAAAAATGTTTGTTTGTTATTGTGTTCTCTAAAAAAGGATCTAAATTTAGGATATTTATACAGCTTGAGGCGATAAAAACAATCAGACCAAAATCTCATTTCCAGGAAAGCGTATTCAGTGTTATGAACAGTGCTTTTTAAGCTAGCCGGAATACTTGAACTTGAAACGTTTGACAGCTGTCAAATTCGTATAAGAACTGCTACTATCTATTTTAATTGCATTTTTACCTGCTGTCAAAAGTTAAATAATCACTTGTAAACACTAAACAGTGTTAAAAATATCGATGTACGGGGAGACCTAGGTTGGCATTTCAAATTGTTCGGGTATTATTAGACCGCAGTGTCAAGAGTCTCCGAAAGCAGCGTGTTTGTATGTGGAGGAAACCAAAAAGATCTGCAAGGATTGTGAGATTTGACACTCGATACTAGCTGCATATCACGTAGGGGCTTGATGTGAAGATATGAATAAGAAAATACCGTTTTTAAATTAATATTTCAATTTCAAAAATATCGGTCTAGTATCGATATTTTTGAGAAATTATGGTACATTCCTAGCCGTGAAGCGTAGATGTGGACCTGAGTTTATAGCATATACAGTGTTATGTATGTTGTATTAAGGGATCAGCCCTTGCAGACGTCTCAAAAAGCTTACATTTACGCAGACAATGAGTTAACATAGCACTCGCGAGGGGACACGGCTGCACGGACCCTTTTTCACTTCAAAATACCCTTCAAGACAAATACAAGGATATTATATTCTTTCGCACATATATACATAAAGAAAGGTAAAACTCGTAATATAGAAACAAGCATCTTTGTAACTTTCTGACTTTATATACTAGTATTTTCTGAAACCACTTTTAAACAAGTACAATTATTACGACATATACATTGTTAATTTTTCGCTAAATCATATGAACCCTATCGCATCTCAGTTATTATTTTACGTTGTACATTACTATTACACCAGGTTTTGCCTCGTATCGGAGGTTAATGAAAGAATATATTAGAGTAGTTGTACTAACACGCTTACAATATTGTCCTAGTTTTTTTTTAATTAGTTAAATTTGTGCAAAAGTATACTTTTATTTGTGAAATAATTGCGAAAAGCCAAGTCCTGAAATTATCTTCAAGCTCATATCCCGGAACAGGTAGGCAAAGCCACAACCAAGGCACCCGCGACTAGCCAAAGACATTGAATCCCACAATATGATAGGTAGCAATCCTCTCGCTTACCGTGCTCTTATCCAATTCCGGGCAACGTCAATTTTATTCAGAATTGAACATATATATTTTCTATTTTTTTTTGTTGCCCGACCCGGGAATCGAACCTTTGTCCTTTCATCTAAAATACAATAATCAAAATCAATTCATAATAAACAGATAAATCGCGTAATGAAAACAAAAAAAAAGAGTTTAAACTCACTGTCTATCATTTATATTAAACATTCATAGGACTATCAAAATTATACGTGATTAACTTAAAGTAGCGTCACGCTATGTTGGCCGATTTGACGTTTATAATTTGTAAATAAACATTTATATTTTCGTTTGATTAATACTTGCCATCTTATACGTATAAAAATGGATATCCATTTCTCGTTGTCATCCTGAACGGATGGGATCCTATTCCAACTTTTTTTTATTAGTTGTTGTTAGGAGATGGATATGTTAGAAGAAAACCAGTGAAAATTGCAGAGAGTTTGAGAAAAAGAACAATTAAGTTTCGTCTATACAAAAGTAGGTAGCTGCTAATGTTAAACGATAAGAAGTGCACCTAGTCGGTTAGTAATAAATAAAAATAAAACATTATTATTTACTATTATTTGGTTATGTTTTTCAATATTAAATTGACATTCACATAACTACTAAAATGTGTCAAATCGGGCGTCCTAGCATGTCGATACTATAGTAATCAAAATGTATTGTGAAAATGGATTTAAAATGTATTGGTTACATAATACACGTGAATAAAATGGAAATGGTGTCTGTTACCTGCTAATTCTTAAACTACTAAACAGAATTAAAGTCAATCCCGTCACTGATTCGTTTAAATTACAGTCAATTAAATTTAAATTGGTTCGCTAACCATGCAAATTAAAATTTCACGTACCCCTGGAGGTTACACGTGCCACTAATTGGGAACCGCTGGCCTACTTGTCTACCTGTTTATATTGTAGACAAATGCAATTAATAATTTAAAAGTGATTCAACTGCAACCAGCGCATTTATATCTACTGGAAATTGGTATCACTTTAGGTACTCTTGAACATAGTACTAAGCGAATTATTAGCACTTAGTTAATAAAAGACAATAAATTATTTTATCAGATTCCTTTGTTTTGTTGGACTAAATTTTAAAAACCCGCTAGTACCTAAAATGTCATATTTGACTCCAATTTCTAATTTGCATATAATCGAGAATCAAGAGTAGCTCTGCGTCTTCCGTCAATCAAATCTATCTAATGTTAATTATAAGTAAGATAGTCTGTCTGTCTGTTATTTACGCTATCATAACTAAATCGCTAGACCGATTTGAATTAAATTTGATATGCATTGAAATAAAGACCAGGATTCAAATAAAGCCTTTTTTCTTTAATCAACCCCTACAGGGATAAAAAAAATGAAGGAAAATTTAATCAACGTTAACGAAATCGTTAACGACTAGTGTTTCAATACGAACACTTGAATTGTTATAATCAAAATGTAAAAGAAGACAGAATCTTGTACACATTCTTATTTATATTTACACATACATACAATATACAAAGGAAATTATTAAGCTTTTTTTGATACTGTCAAAAACATAGAAATCAGTTATTTTTAAAAATATTTTAACATTTAATCATAGTCCAAATAATTTAATTGTGTCATAGAAGGTACACGTCTAGTTCTGTATATCTAAGTACTTAATCAGTTTCGACGAGTATACATTTAGGGCATCCTCCAAAGTAAATATAAGTAAGGTACAAAAAAATCACAAAATTTAATTCATGGTTGGCGAAATAATCACATTATGTAATCACAAAAATACAGTCGAATTAAACATTTCGTTTTCCTAAAATCGGTTAAAAACAAAAGCTTCAAATACCTCGGACTATTCATAGTGCGTCACAAATTCACAATATCCCTACTATGTCTAACAAAACGTGTATAGTTTAAGTTTGGAGGTCCCACAGTTCCCATGACAATCACTAATTACACCTTCATGTATCGTAATATCGTCTTTTAAAACATGTTATCATAGACAAAGTTTGAGAATACTTTGGTATAAATCTACAAAAAGTCTTCAATCATATTTAAAAAATGTAATGTCGTATATAAAGTTACAATGAATTTGTTTGTGGAACGGATTGTTTATTCGTCGCTACAGAATAAGCTACCCTTCTATACGTTTTTAGAACAAACTTTTTGCACACAATAACTTACTACAAATTAAAAGATCTAACTTAAGTAAATTTAATAAAAAAAAAAGATTTAATTAAAATTATGTACTTAAAGAAGGTTATGAGATTGCAGAATATCTAGTTTCTGTTTTTGAAGTTATACTTCTTTTGGCGCGTTAGGAAAAAATAATGAGGGTAAATTTTTACGATGCGCGCGCACACCGTCACGAAAAACCGACATGATGAAGTTAGCTATAAATAACATTTTAGTTTTTTTAATGGTTAGTGTCATTTTGTCTACAAATGTAAAATAAGGCAAAAGATAAAATTTTTAAAAAGAATTTAATCTTATTACGCCGAAGAAGTATAACTTCTAACGCGTGTACATAAGTACAAACACAATTTTTTTTATCTACATCCCAGTCGGGAAAAGACAAAGTTATCGACCATCTTCATTCACGATGGCGCCAAAATCCAAATACTTATTTAAATAAAAGATTCTAAATTCAAATTAAGAAACATTTTCGTGGCCAGTATTTTTAAATTGAAAAGTTTTTACTATGCGGCAGAAATTGTGAACGAATTAAGTGTAATAAAAAAATACAAAATACAAAAAAAATTTTTTGTATTTTGTAATAAAGAGTAAAGATTGACTTTATTTAAGTAAACTGACGTTTAATCAAGCATCAAAATTATTATTTTTTACATTTTCCGTTATTCATTAGCAGTTTTTGCATAAAAATAATATTACTTATTTAGAATATTTTTGTTACAAAACAAAAAAAAATGGGTTAAAATCACTGTTTTTTTTAGAATTTATTAACATTTGAAAATTATTTGTACGACTTTTGTACGGACATTATATGTCTTGTGTACTTAAAATTTAATGTTACAAAAGTAACAAACCATAACAACTTAAAACAACTCATATTACACAAGGTAGAGACAATTTACAAGAAAAACGTTTTACTTGGAAACGTTGCCCCGAGGGACAAAACACTTAAAAAGGGCGATACAAACCCTCCGTGGGTACTAGAGATCTTTAAAGTTACGAAAATGGCCCCAAAAAGTATTTGGTAGTGTTAGTGTATCACAAGATGATCACTATTAAATTCCTACAAACTTTTTAAGGTAAACTCTTGGACTAAAAAGTCTTGTGTTAAAAAGTGTGCATACAATGGAATGCCACCAAATGCCGACGATAAAAAGTGTAGACTCTAATAAATTCCTATTTTAACCTGGGGTTGGCGTTCATTAAAGGGTTCATTTAAGGTAAGAACCTTAAATGAACTTTGAGGACTTCATTGAGTTCAAAACTAAAATTGTTGTTATTATGTAATTTTTTTTTAAATTAATCTCCTACAAAACCTATACATAAATTGTAGCTAAAAACCTCGATGACGTCATCTTTACAACAAAAAACTGCATCTTTATAGGATAGAAATCAATTTCTGATAAGAACAATGTTGCCTGGGTTTGGATATGCGCTCGGGTGGCGATAGGTTCGCCTATCACATTGTGGGAGGTAGTCTAGTTTCTAGTTTCAGGGACTAGTTATATCTCTGCTACCTCTTTCTTGATACGGACGTGAAAATAATTAGTATTTTTAGATCGCGGCGCAAAAAGAGGGGTGTTATAAGTTTGACGTGGCTGTCTGTCAGTGGAATCAGAACTCCCGAACGGATGCAATTATTTCAATTTAGTTTTTTTGTATTAAAGGCAAAAACCCGCACACAGCGGGTGTTCTTAAACATGTTCGATGAAAATTGGTTAAGTCGTTTAAAAGTTGTGGAGGAGTGAAAGAGGTGAGATTAACCAATTTTTTTACTTTTTTAAGGGAAACTAAGTTCTTGTGTCGGGGGTATTTTCATTTTTTATTTTTTTTTTATTTATTTTACATCCATACCACAAGGTTGTCTGGAAGAGATCGCTTATATGGCGATAAGAGGCCGCTTTTGTGTATCACGTCTTACGACCAATTTTAATAATCAATCCTAATCCAAAACTTGTTGTCTAAGATTGATACTTTGATCTATTTTTATGTTATCGCTTGCAAATAACATATCTGTGGACAGGATAAATATGGCAATTAGGTGTAGGATAGGCCGGCGGATACGCAACTATCTAGATTGCTTGAAATTCATCTTTAGAGAAACAATATTAACATTGGCCGTTAGTTGTTTTATGTATTTGGTGCACTATAAATAATGTTTTATTCTATACTAAGCAGATGTATAATTTCCGCATTAAGGTCTCAAAGTGTAGGGCCCATCAAAGAGTTTTTTGTCGTCATCCAATAAATTTAGGGTTCATCAAACAACGAATTCAAGTATTTCCTTATTAAAGTCTCCGTTGTAAGGGTTTGGTTGTTTTCGTACATCGGCGTCTCTTGTTTTCGACTTGTGTAATATAAAAACCACACCATGACCCGTTTATAAAAGTAGGTTATGTTTTATGTTCATCACGATAACAAAGTGAGATAAATTTGCCATGAGGTATTCATAATCTAGACAATTTTGTTCATCATCTAAACAAATTATAATTTTTATGCAATGGACTCAAGAGTGATAAATTTTATAAATGCGAAAGTCTGTCCCTTTGCTGCTTTTTCCCGGCTAATTCGCTTAGACGATTTTGATGAAACTTGATACGAAACGTACCTATGAAGATCTGAGTTCGAACATTTTTACAACAACTTTTAAAAGACTACAATAGGGAATGAAAATTTGTATAAAAATCGTAACTATTCTAAGCTGACGAAGTCGCCGGGAAACAGCTTGTTATAGATAAAATTAGGAGATATTGTATGTTCGTCAATAAATTTGCCTTACGTTATTCATAGAACTAGGTGATATATTTCATCATAATAAAAATAAATGAAATGAATTTGTATCTTTACGTCCATATCCCTGAAGATGTAGGCAGAGACACAATCAGAGCACCCACGACTAGCCTAAGACACTAAGTCCTACAATGTAATAGAAACATTTTTTTGAATTAAAAAATTGATAACTCCAGATTTTCTTTTGTTGCCCGACCCAGGAATCAAACCCGGGACCTCATGAAGTCAATTTCAACACCTGGACCGCTGGACCACAAAGAAGATATTTTTTAATAAATTTGCTGTTAGTTATCGAGGATATGGTTTATATCTCTCTTCCAATAGATATCTTGAGACTCACACGATATGAGTGTAGAAAAGTAAAGTAAAAGTAAAGTATCTTCACGCCCATATCCCCGAAGAGGTAGGCAGAGGCACAACCAGGGCACCCACGATTAGCCGAAGTGTAGAAAAAAACGTCCTATATAGCTATTGCGTTATGAAGCTTTAATAAAAACAACAAAAACTAAAACTACCTACATTGTCACAATTTCAAAAACGTAAAGAATATATTTTCTCTTGTTAGAATACCTAATATATCGTTCGTTTGTTATGTTTCGTGTTTATATTTCACTATATTAGACTATAGCAGATTTAGAGACTTTTAATATAAAAAAAGCGAAATGAAATAATTATTATCGGTCCTCTATTATGTCAAAGACGCATTAACCGAATAGACATGTTAGACTACTAAAACTCTTTTTTTGCGCCAGACGTTTCAAATGAGATTACTTTATTGAAATAGAAAAAACTAAGTCTTTTTTTAAACTTAGAGACTGAATTGACCTATGTAAATGTAAAGTTTACAAATTAGGATACCTACGTTTTCTTTGTAGTGATGTCCAATTATTTCGGTTTTTTGGAACGTAATATAATGTCGATTTTTGGAGGAAGAAAAACCTAAGTTCATTTAATACTGCAATATTCAATTTATTAGCCACTTTTAACTCATATTAAAAAAGCAGGAAATGTGAAAACAAAGATCCTTTTTAATTAAAAATAGCGTCATTCCAAAGAACAAACATCCAAAAAAATACAGAATGGACAACCTTCTCATTTTTGGAGTCGGTTAAAAATAACGTTAACTGGAACTTCTAGCTGAACCAAAAACCCTCTTATTCGCCTTGTCAGAATTTTTATTCTAGAGACATTTATTTAGTACAATATAAGTTTACAGGCGAAAAGTTTTATGCAGCAACTTTCCCGTGTAGGAATTCATCATCTTACCTATTCATATATTATTATAGTGTCATGAACCGGTCCGGACGGTAAAGTAGCCGGTAAACTTAAAAAATAGGCCTAACATTCCGGCCACAGGACATTGACGTATAACATTTATGGTCTCTATAGATAACGCGGTGGCCGTTTCTTACCATCCGCCTGTGTGCTTGTTCGCTGAACACTCACATAAAACAGGTTGTAATGATAATTCATAAAATTTGGTAAGTTTAAGTTTTTTTGGCACGCTGATGGCAACGTTCTGATATAATAGATAGGTTCATTTTCATAACTTAACTTGTATTTGATTAGAGTGTGTCTTCTGTACATTAGCACTATTACCGCTGTGACTATGCATTAAAATCACAAACAAACATACATTAATAATAATCAGTTGTATACATAACTTTACTAATTAAAGCAGTGCTATCCAAACAATTTCATATTAGTTGGTACATTCCGTATATATCCTATCGAATCTGAATATTAATTAGAACTCGACTGTACCCACTCCCGCTTCACTGAAAGCTGCTTTACTAATTACTTATTAGTAAGGAAATAATGATTGGCCTATTACTCAATAAACAATTAATTACTATCCCTGGACAAGTGGCTTGTATTGAACCTCACCTAAATTCCGTGTCAAAGGCCACAAAAACAAATGAATATAACATAAGTTATTTCTAATTATTTATATGTTCTAGTCAACGATATCAATTTAGATACTAAAATAAATTTAATAATCACTCACACCGAACCGATTTAGACCAGTCAAGAATCGAAATGGAGCCTCATGGCCAGTCGGTAAGGTTAGGACTGTACATTAACTCCTCGACAAACGAGGTGGGTCATGATTCAAAGTTAACAAGTTGCAAGCTTTTAGTATGGTTAAATAATTAAATAGATTTTAGAATAAATTATACAAATAACTATTAATCTAGGTCTGGGTATAAATCCAGACCCAGATATAAAAATCTTGATGTTTAAAATAAATGTTACTAGAATAAATACCATACCAGAGCTAATTTATAAACATCCAGACCCGGAAATGCATACATCTAAATGTTCATTACACAAATGCCTGTCTCCGTCGAGAATCGAATCAATCTCCGCGGTTGGTTGGTAGCGACAGGCGTGTACGCTACCCATTCGATCAACGAAGCAGTCAAGCCATTAATAGTGATATAGAACTTAATAAGGGTGAGGGTCACAATGACTAATAATAAAATCGTTACTATTGATTTTAGTGTCAAGAACAATCAATCCAAAAGTCATATGTGCGCCACGCCAAATCACCGACTTCCGCCCGCGGCTCATCGCGTCTCCCTCCGACTTATAAACAGATTTCAATGAATCTATGACTTGCTTGCAAAGACTTTAATCAAGACATACGAGTATATTACTTAACGCCCGTCGGTAAAAGAAGGATGCTATAACTTTGAAGTATCTGTGTAAGTGCCTGCACGCGTATGTGTATTTATTAATTATAGGTAAGTATTTTGTAATTGAGCTGTAAAGTGGTAAAAAATTATCAATTTGTTAGTATATCACATATATACATACATTTCTTCACGCAAAGACCCTTACGGGGTAGGTAAACGGTATGGAGTGTTGAGTCTCATGATCCTGGCAGACCTGTGTGGCTTCCTCTATATTTCTTACCCTTTTAATTCAAATACGCCGGTTTCGTAGATTATTGACACCAGTTGTCAATTTTGATTAGTCTTTCTTTCCACATGATCTGACCAGCAGAGAATGCCCTTTCTCATTTTAGCACCATCACCTTTTTAAATTCTCACTCACTTACTCTCACTTCCCGGATGTAACTCTTATGAATACGGTTAGCGAACTTTTTTTCTACTTTCATGATTTATCGACATACACAACTCTCGCTTCTATACAACAACGTTGGAATAAGCACAAAATCGTGCAAACAAATGCTAGACACTTGACTCAAAACCTTGCTTTGAAATAGCTTACCCAGCACTCCGTTCACACTATTAAATGCAAACGCTCTCAATTCCACACCCAAGTTGTATCTTCCATAACTGTTAGACGCACAGCACTACATTACCAACTAAAACTCCTACATCCAAACGTCTACATCGCACTCAAATGTAAGCCTTTTTAATTACAATCACCTTACCTGATAATCAAACAATTTTAATAAAATATTTAAATAGAACACCAATTGGAAAGGTAATCTATTAAATTGTCACATTTAAGTAAAATTTAAGACAATAAATAACGAAACAGATATTTACTCAAACTGAGAGTAAAGAAGCCTAAAAGTGTTGAGTAGGAATTGAACCGTCCCACTACAAAAAAAATTAGGTATCTTTACGTCTTCATTCATTGAACACATGTTTTATTAAACACTGTCTCAAATTGGATTCTTAACCAATAAAGTGCCGCCACATCATCCACATGTAGAATATCATTAGTTCAATATCTATTATTTTTTTTTGAGGTAAGAAGGCAAAACTCAAACTCAATTATTATATTTATTTTATAGGTGAGACATCTTACAATTAATACAAGTTATGGGTTATGTTACTTGCGTAAAAATTAGTAATAATAATAAATCATCTTTATTTCACATAAACCTACAAGAGGCACTTGTGACGGGTCTATATAATAATAAATCTACCACTGGATATTGTTCTGCATACTACACAAATGTCTTTAATGCAGAATGAATTTAATAAGGCAAAACTTTAAATTTCTTTTTTCAACAGTAACTTACAAATACAGGTAACACCACAGAGTATTTAAAGATATTACGTACGAATACTCGAAAGTATGCTTTAAAATTAGGTACGGCATGTCTAACTCAATTATTTTGAAGTCTTTGGTTCGTGTCGTAATTCATAACTCGTAACATTAGTACTTGTGATCTTGCAAGCCTGAACTGTTACTTGTTTTACACTCCTAGTACTGTCATGTCCATTATTGATCGACTCTCCAACGTGGCATAACCTTGTTGGCACAGTAGGCAGTCTATTGCCCTCGAAGTCGGGGGTCGTTTTGTCGGCTCGTCGGCTCTTACGTAGTCCGTAGACAACATTTTTGAATTAAACATTACCATTCGTTTTTTTACTTGCATTTGCATTTTTGTAATAGATAGGCCTTTATTTTTAACCGACTTTTAAAAAAAAGAAAGTTATATGTTTAACTCCTACATTTTTTTTTTGAATTTTAATCGTTTTGTTATTAAGATTCCGAAAGTTCGTCGTTATTTCAAAGAGTGTATTTCCGAGGTGGACTCATTACAACCAAGTCTAGATCTGATGATGGAACAAGTTATGTGCACTTTTTTGTGTTCATTAATAACTTATTCAGCGCTTAAATTGTTTGTTAATTGTAATATCTAGATCCATATCTTTTTTGTTGATTTCTTTAGTTTTTAAGTTTACGTATCCAAAAACGCAATACCTTTTCGTTTACGTAAAACATTTCTTTTATGGTTAACATCTATCTATATATATAAATAGCTTTATAATAGTATAAAATCATTTGCTGTTCGTTAGTCTCGCTAAAACTTGAGATTGGCTGAACCGATTATTTGTTCAGCTCCAGGGAAGGTTCAAAAGATAAGAAAAAGGAAAAAACTTGCTAGAAAACTAAGAAAAACAACATTTTACTTTTGCCCATACAAACTGAACGGGTGGAACGAAGTTCGCCAGGACTAGTAATAAATAAATATCCCTGGACAAATCACACAAATTGAATCTAACCCCAAAGTAAGCAAATTATATGCTTGTGTTATGGGTGTCAGTCAACGATAATAATACGTAGAAATACTTAAATATATACCAGAATAAATTTAATAAACACCCAGACCCGGAAATGCAGACATCTAAATGTTCATTACACAAATGTCTGCCCCTTGTCGGAAATCAAACCCGAGCCTCGCAGTGAGTCGATGTAGTTAGGCGTATACGCTAGCCACTCGACCAACGAGGCGGTCATAAATTTAACGAAATGAAGTTTTATTTACGTTCTCATATTATTTTAATACGTGTTTATTTATAACCTAAAAGAAGAGGTAAGTGCAAAAGTTTGTGTACCTACCTTCACACATGAACTTCAATTTGTTCTTAGAAATCTTAAGCAATTAGCTCACCAGCCACAGTTACCTTCAATATTACAGTAACCTAATAACTTGGTTGTTTACTTCTAAGACTGTTATGATGTGCTCCCTGTGTAACAACATCTTTTACACTGACTGACAGACCGACCTTCCCAAGGCTTTTGATAGTAAGTTTTTTAATAGTTTTCCAAAAACAGTAATTAAAATATTGTTTTTTGCTTGGCATACGTGTTTATGTCTTACCGGTCCCGAGGGTTGAGTAGCACGTAGACTTGCATTCCGGGCACAAGACAACAACGCACCTATAACATTTATAGTGTCTATAGGCTATGATTATCTTTTACCATTAAGAGAGCCGTGTGCTTGTACCCTGACCTGACATCGTGTACTTACCACATATACCATTCTCCTCTTGAAGTATTTTCTTAAGTTATGATAGAGGTCAGCAAGCACGCACACAGCTCCCCTGATCGTAAGAGACAACCATAGTCTGTTGACACCCTTGATGTTACAGGTGTATCGTTAATCTGAGGCTGGGATGAAAGGCTTATTGTACAAGACTGACAGCTACCCTACCCCTGGAGGGTATACCGGAATATGATAGTATAGACAGGCGGTCGGACAAGCAAGGCGGTGGATCCCTACCCAAGCAAGTGGCTGCACAGCTTCTTATATTTAAACCAGTGCTCTCCTCTTACGATGTGCCTAGCAGAAAGGCAGTTAGTCTATCAGCGGAGCTGGACCAATGCAGGGGCAATAAAGAGGGAATATTTAAATGAGGTCCTTTTACAGCCTTCAGCAAATTACCCTGAGGTGCTAACAGCCATGAAGGCGTAACAAAAAAGATTCTTTAGAATTCTAATTAGAATAAGATGTTTAAATTAGAAAAAAATTGAAACATTTGCGTTGAATTTACAGAGCTTGAAAAAATTAATGAGGAGGCAGAAATGGATAAAATCGTAACTTTTAAAATTGCTCTGGACTATAAAACTGTCCGTAAAGTTTAACAGTCTTAACTGAACATACCAAATACGAGCTTATATAGCAAAGAGTAGTAAAAATGCTAAAAATCGACTTCGTATTCAATAATAATGTCATGTATGTACACAAAGATTGGGTATTTTTATTTTTATATTGATTCGGACTTCCCCGTGTTGATCCCGGCTCCTTTGCAGAATAGACCACCTGCTCCGCTCGAGCGGCCTGGCAGAAGGATCGTCTTTTTATCTTTAGTTTCAAAGCCCTGATGATGATGTACAAAGTGAAACCGGTTGGCTGAATAATAGCATAAAGTGTTGAATAAAGTGTATAGTGGAGGAGTACAAGTGTTATACTACGAAAAAGTGTGTTATTAATATTTGCTTATAATAGTGTTTGCTGACTGTTGATTATTACGAAGATACATACAAAAGTCGTATTAGAAACACAAATATTAAAGTCTAGACCTTCAGGAAGGTTAAGTTTCGGCAAAGTTCTAAACAGTAAATGTACCGTCTTACTTTGTGTTTTTGACCGTAACTTAAGTAGATTTCTGAAGCAAGTAAAATAAATAACGTAGACACTCGACATATTTCAATTGTAACTGAAGTCAGTTCTAAGTATAGAGGGCTGTAACTACCCCATGCACGACTGCATTGCGGTAGCCCGGCTATAACTCATTTTTAGAATGTGAAACGTTTCTATTGTAATCTATTGTATTAAAGATACAATAAGATTTAAAGGCACGTGTGGAGTTTGAATAATCACATTTTGTTATGGAAAAATAAACCTGCTTTAAATTATGATCCGATTAACTTTTTTTGTATTTTTTCAAACGGTTTAGAATTTTTTCAACAAAAGTTTAACTTTGTATTATGATTTTATGGACGTACGTGATTGTTTGTATCTTTTATTAACAATTGTCAAATGAGTAAAGAAATAAATTATTTTCGTCCATCGTATTTTTATTTTTTAATTTTTTTAGCACTTGCCCTGTGCTTGGGATAAATTTCTATAAATTTTAAAAAAAGAAAAAATTTCGCCCCAGACAGGATTCGTCGGCTTGAGACGAAAGGTTTCAGATTCAAATCCTGTCTGGGGCGAAATTTTTTCGTTCTTTAAATTTAATAGAGATTTTTGTCCAATTACATAACTAATCTTCGAGAAGATTCAAAGTTAATGAAATGCTTGTGAAATTGGTTATTAAAGTACTTGGAGCCAATAATCATTACGTACTCGTAGTATAGCATAAAGTCGTTTTCGTATATATGCTTAGATCTTTTAGAATCTATACTTGCTCTCGTCGGCACTTGGTGGAATTCCATTGTTTACACACTTTTTCGAGTACAATTAGTGTTTTACTACGAAAAAGTGTGTTTGTATATTTTAAACTACGGTATGGGTTTTGATGTCGTTTTTTTAAATAGTTTTTAAATAAATTATAAGAAATTTTTACATATTTTTTAAAAATTCTTAAAGCATGTTAGTACCTGATTGAATACTTGTACTATTTATACTTTATCTTAACTAGTATGCGTATGTTCGTATGCATTCTGTTTTACATGAAAACGTCTAAACTGTATTAAAGAATTGTAGCATAGAAATAGATCAGATTAGAGAACGGCAAAGGCTAGTTTTTATCTCGATATACTCGTATCAACGGAAGGATTACGTATATTTAATAGTTAATTTAAGTAACCCTACTAATTTCTTTGTATATTATTACAGTATCTATTACACGATGTTGAAAAGAAAATCGTTTCTTATTTTCGTATAACTTCAACCCCACGATAACATGTTCCGAAGTTTTCTTAATCCAAGTACGTGATATATTTCAAATAAAGTACCCATATATCACGACACCCCTCGTGCCGTGTTCTTGGGCTTCCATTACTGGACTCTGTCAAATAGATCTAATAGTATTATAGTAACCGCTGACTAAAGGTAACAGGGCCGGTTTTAGAGGACTGGAGACCTCGGGGCAACAAGCGTGAAGACTCAAAAAACATCAACAGAAAATAAGTTTACTCGTCGGAATTTGAAAATTTTTTCACGACTTTAAGTACATAATCCTCCAAACACCTCGTTTGTGGGGCCTAAGGCTTTCCCTGGTTGGCCTACCCAAGTTGTTCCCTTGTAGATAGTATCGATTAAAAAACAAATTACTTAAGGTCACAGGACACCAAGTACATATTCGAAATTATCATTGGAATAAAAAAACATGTTAGCTTTAAAATTGGTCCGTCCGTTCAAAATTGTCACACACAAACTTACACACAGATGCGTGAGTACGTTATATTTTCTAATGTAATCACATAATTAAGGCCAGTTTATCAGTACATAACATATCTTTAGCTGATGACTACAATTAAAGAACAGAAAAACTGAAAAAAAATGTCAAATTTGCAAAAATACCGACTTTTATTTCATTAAAAATTATGTACTTATGTCAATACTAACATAAACAGTAGTATTTATCCAACTGGTCAAAAGAAATACATATAATAATTTGTAAATCAAGTTCTATACAGCATTCTATACTAGCTAATTGCTCGCGACTTCGTCAATGTAAAATAGTTACGATTTTCACACATTTTTTAAGTCATTTGGGGTAGATTTTTACAAAAATAAACTAATGTTTGAACTTGTAAATTTAGCTATATTCATCCTGAATTTCATTTAAATTTGTTCAGCGGTTTAGCCCTGAAAGGTCCAAGACAAACAGGCTTTCGCATTTAGTAAATATAGTAATATAATATACATAGTAGTATATCCTTGAATTTAAAATTCTCGTGTCACAATGTTCGTTCCCGTTCTCCTCCGAAACGGCTTGACCAATTGTCATGAAATTTTGTGAGCAAATTGAGTAAGTCTGAGAATCGGCCAACATCTATTTTTCTAACCCCAAAGTGATAGGGGTGACCCACCCAATTTTTTTAATTAAATCACATTAAAAAAATAGCAGAACAACGTCTGCCGGCTCAGTTAGTAGGATACAAAATAATATATGTAGAGTATAGAATGGATTAGATACAACTGATATATTTTACAGTCCGTTACAAACAGGAACTATTTGATTAGGTAACATTACCAATTCTCAGTCCTTCAAAATTCCAAAACGTCATAGCATCCCTAACCTCTCATTAGGTGGGCTCACATAATAACCTTAAACTCAGTAATTAGATAAGATGAGAACATTATACATAAAATTCGACGCGCACAAAAACCGTCAATCAAGGGAATTAAGTCATCAAGAGCATTAATAATCTTTGAGCATGATAAAGGATAGTAAAGTCTTTGTATACGTCTAAAGGTCTATATCTTATCGGTGCTAGGGTAAGCCTGGCCACCCTTCGGATCGCTACGACCCCGCAGGGGAGAAAGAGCGAGAGGGGTGCAAGGGCGCGGCCGTTGACACGAATCTCTGGCGCTGTGTGCATCCCATTTCTATTTTTTTTCCATATGCGTCTTCTTTTAAGATTACGATTTGTCTGGCGCCAAAAAATATAAATTCAAAAGTGTATATGATTGTGTGCTCTATTACTAGAACACAGCTGAACCGATTTTGATACAGCTTAACGTATAAAAATATTGCTAGGATTGAAGAATATATTCCAATCTCTTTAAATTACGAGATAAGCTTTTAATAGACTTAGCATACATGCCTAATCACGTTAACCGTTAACGGGGCTTAGGTTCGATTCTCGATAGGGACAAGCATTCATGTAATTGTCAGTAAAAATTTAAGTTGCTTATTGAATTTATTTCGGTATATAATAATGTAGTTACTACATTGTAGTAAGTACTAGCGTTGAATACCTACATCACAAACAAACAAATTCGTATAAATCAGTATCGGTCCTGAGAAATTTATTTGTTTGTTATATCAAACTAGGTTTTCACAAAAAGAAATATCGTTAGGTATATTTTTATTGCCTATTTATCTAATGTGATACACAGACAATACATACTATTATTTATTGACGGATGTTTTCTTTACAAAAAATGTTACCAGAAGCTTTGTTTTCGTTTGCCCTCTTATTAATTATTAACATCGACTAAAGTACTCCAAGGTTATATTTCAGATTATAGTCTTTATTGCACTGTAAAACAGATTACAATGACAACTTTGTACTTTAGTCTCTGTTTATAATTAACCCGGTTGGAGTATACTCCATTCATAAGGTTAACATGTCGTCAGTTCTCGTTAGTATCGTGTTATATCTGTTAACGATTGTTGTTCTATTCTTTTTATATATCGCCTGCTTGTTTGCGATCTTTATTTTTTTAATTAACCAACCCGTCGAACTTCGTATCGCTTGACATTAACAGCTACTAACTGTTTGTATGAAAAAATTAAGGTGTTATTCCGATTGCACAAATTAACCCGGTTTTTCTTTTCACAAGAACCTTCTTCTGACAGTAACTAACACAATAAAAAAAGAATAAACAAAATATGGTCCATCTGTTCCGGCGTGATGCGAAGACCACGCGGAATGGGGATTCATTTATATATACAACTAGCGGCCAGCCCCGTCTTCGCACGGGTGTAAAATATACATATAAACCATATACATTTGAAAAACCGCATCAAAATCCGTTGCGTAGTTTGAAAGATTAAGCATACAAAGAGACATAGGGACAGAGAAATGCGACTTTGTTTTATACTATCTATGGGTATATCACATACATATACATATAATATATAGCTGCCTGTTCCGGCTTCGCTCGGACGGTAATTTTTTTGATCATAACTTGAGATGTAAGCTATCCTACCTTTCAAGTTGGATCAAACTGAACACGGTGTGCAAATTTGATTGAAATCGGTTAAGTAGTTTAGAAGTCCATCACGGACAAACAACGTGACACATAACTTATATATATTAAGATAAATTTATAGCTGTTTAAAATAACATGAAATGAAATCTAAATCTACAGTATTTCTGGCATTTCAGTTTCCTTAAGTGCCAATTTCCACCCACCTCATCTGAACATTTAAAATTCAGTAACCATAAATATCTATGATGTCGTAGCCACATCTGCAGAAGTGCTGGATTCCGATTTAAAATGCCAATTCCAATTTGATAAATAGGTAATGGTAAAACATTGACTATTTGATTGATAAAATGGTTATTCACGAATATTATTATTATTTCACTCCACATTATTTATTTTGTACATTAATGATATCCATGAGGTTTCAATGAATAATGCTGAAATCTTGTGAAACGCTGATGACACAGTGGTAATATTTCGTGATACAACATGGTCTAAGGTATGCATCAAAGCAGAGCTGGGCATGACTATTATATCTAGATGGCTAAGGCAAAATCTGTTAACACTTAATACCAGTAAAACAAAGTACATTTGTTTTCATAAAACTGCTGCTTCAGCTCCAATAGATCCTACCAATATTAAAATACACGAGTGTGATGAAACTTCAAATTGTTCTTGTGAATTATTAACTCGCACATCTGATTTAAAATACCTGGGCGTCGATGTTGATGCAAATCTGAAATTTACTACTCATATTGAAAATCTATCGGCACGAATTAGAAAAGTAATAAGTGTAATGCGAAATCCACGCGACACCGCAGGCAAAGAATGCTTAAAAATGGTTTACTACGCACTCTGCCAATCTTTGTTAACATACTGTATCACGAGTTGGGGTAGTGCAGCAAAAACTTATTTGATTAAAGCTGAAAGAGCACAAAGATCGGTTCTAAAAGTAATGTTCCGAAAACCGTACATGTATGAAACTGAAAGAAGAAGAAAGAAGCTGGTGTACTAACTGTGCGCCAACTATTTATACTTAGAACCGTCCTTAAGACTCATAGGTCATTTTTATCTTTGCCAGACTACAACTTCTTCGTCAGTCGCCGGGTGTATAGAATGCCTACTCCTAATATTAATAAAACTCATTTCGCTCAACGTTTTGGAGATTTTATAAATGTGTTCATATACAAAAGGGTAACTAAATACAGTGACATTAAAAACAAAAATGTTTGTGAAGCGAAAAATATAGTTTGCGAATGGTTACAGACATTATCATACGATGACACGGAGGAACTTATGAAGATTAAAATATAACTTTCTGTTTATTAATAACAACGTCTTAATTATATTTTTTTTGTATATTATAATACTCATATATAGCTTCTTTAGAATATTTCTCTTTTGATTTTATGTACAATACAATATATATTTGTAACAAGTAAACTGTTCTGTGAACGAGGTTTAAGTTAAATTAAGTTGCAACCAGGAATAAATATTTATTGTAACTGTTAATAATGTAATCTGTAAAATAAAGATATTTTTCATTTATTTCATCCCCCTGCGGGACTCTCATTTTTGTTTTTTTTTTCATTACAAGACAATGGAAAAGGCAAGGCATGCCTGGTGTTTGGAGACCCTTGCTCCTCCAAACAGCAGGCCAAATATAACAACATATCATTACTTTTAAAAGTGTAAAAAATGTGTTTCTTCAATTTCAAAAACTATGTCGCAGTGTTCAGGATTGTCTTTGCCAAGCCGTGGGTGTCCTTGTTATACCTCTGCCTACATTTTCGGCGATACAGACGTGAATATAATTTTGAAAAGTGAATATTATCAAGGGCCAACGATAAAAACTATGAAACTTCGTTGTAGAAATTGAAAAGACAAGCGCTAGTGGAATCTGACCTATGTTTTTAGACATATGCCTGGCCAAATTGTATTACTTGGTCTGAAAAACTTAATATAAACTTACGACTTAATACCATCGCATATAACGTATTCATATACACATACGAGTACAACACATACAAGCATACATGGGTACATATCTAACATAAAAAATACATATTATTACACCAAGGCTGAGATTATAAAGTGCCAAATATCAGAATTACTATATTTGATATTTTCCACTCTCGGCGCTAGGTAACACTTCCAAATAATTGTATTTGAAATGAAAAAACACTTGAACTGTTTTTCGAATTACTTTCAATTTATTATTTATAAATGGCTTAACGGTTTGGTTATAACAGCCAGCATCATCAGGACTAAAGCTTTTACTATTACACATCACATTTACACTATTAGCTATTTCACTCCTACATACCTGTCTAGCTTCTTCTAAAACTGAATTTTATGAAGAAGAATCTCTGGAGGAAGCTCGGAGAAAGCATTTAATAAAACTGGTAAGGAATTGAAAACAAATAAAAGTTCTTAAATACCTATTAGAAAAAAGGTTTTCTTTTGTTACAAGCGCTCTCTTTTATTTAATTAAAGCACTTGAAAAAAATCCAAGAGAATCAAATTACTATTTTCAATACAGACAATTTTAGTAGAATTTCATTTTCATTGTGATGTGATAATTGAATTTTAACCGACTCTGAAAATGAAGAGATTATCGAATTGATTTAACACTTAACGGAAAAAGAGTGGTGTTTTAAGTTTGACGTATCTGTGTGTGTATTTATGTGTGTTTGTATATCTGTGTGTAATGTGTGTCTGTCTGGCGCATCTGGCATCATAACTTTTAAACGGAATGATATTTTTTTTGTTAGAAAGCTGATGTGATAGATATGGTCCTTAGCTACATGACGCGAAGGTTGTGGAATTTGTTGGTGGTTGGTGGTAGTTGGTGGTATTTGCTCAGTCAATAAGGAACTGGGACCCTACCGTGAACGCTTATAGCAGTATTATTTTCATGTTGCTAAACGTCCACGTTCAAAAGCAACTTTATTACATACGTCATAAGGATGTCTTTCTTCAATGACAATATGAGCTTAGGGCCCTCCTGATTTTGATAGTTATTTTCTAGAAAGGTCAATTATGACTCTGAACAGAGATAAGGCAACGTTTATCAGGAAAGGTTTCTGCCTTTCAATCCTATATTAAAATGTTTATATAGAGTAGAACCATGCATATATTACATTAAGTTTTTTATTTTTACTACCCGTGTTAAAATACATTTGTTTTGTTACAATGAACGTTGCGCTTTGTATATTTTTACTCCCGTAATATGCAACGCTCGCACGGTGCTGGTGTATTATTTACGCGAGGAACGGACATAACGGCGAAGTGTTGATATAGATATCTTTATTATAAACATCCTACAGTGATATTTCCGTCTGCTCTTCAATGGGTTTAGCAAATATTTTATCTACGTTAGTATTTTAGCTTATGTGCCATACTTGGAAATTTTAACGCGTATTCTCTATTTTTATTAATACCCAACGCAAAAAAGGGGTGTTATAAGATTTAAGTGTCTGTCTGTCTGTGTGTGGCATCATTACTCCCGAACGGAGGCAGTGATTGAAATCCCTACTTAGTTTTTTTTTGTATTAAAGGTAACTTACATGTGAGTGTTGTTAGATATGTTCGATGAAAATCGGTTGAGCCGTTTAAAATTTGTGGGCTTGAAAGTGGGGAGATCAATCGAATGTCAGCACAATTGTTATAATTTTTAAAGGGAAATTAAGTTCTTGTGTAGGGGGTTTAAATTTTTAATTAATTTTCTTTTATAATTTAAGAAATTCAAAATATTGTGAAGATGTTTGAATGTGTTTTGAACCTAACAAGGATATCGGAAGGTATTTTTTTATTTAGCACTTGCCGTGGACACGGGATAGTTTACTTCGAATTTTAAAGAAAGAATAAATTTCATATCAGACAAGATCTGAATCTGCACCCTTTGTCTCAAACCGACGATATAGCCAAAGGAGTTGAATCCTCAGTAGCTCAAATGGGTAAAGCATTCGACGGCCTGAAACTAAAGGTGCAGGATTAAATCCCGTCTGCATTGATTTTTGTTCTTTCTTTAAAATTTGCAATAAGCTGTGTTTCTTTTTGAAAAGTTATAAAATATGCCATAAATCAAGGCAACATTATTTTTTACCTTTGTCGTGTTCCGGTTTTGAAGGAAGGAACATTTTCTCTTTTTTGCCCGACCCGTGAATCGGACCCGGGACCTTAAAAACTTAAGTCCACCACCTAACCGCTAGATCACAGCGGCGATATTTATTAATAAGTTGGCAGCTTTCGCGGTTTCATTTTATTTTACCGGCAGTTTAAATATAAGTACATTTTGTAAATACCAATACTTGTATATCATTGCGTTCAAAATTTCACACTTTAAATCGTTAATATTACAACTATTAGGTACATGTCAGCTGTATCTCAACCGACCATCATAAATGCTTAGTTACATAACACATCAGTTGTTAAACACACGTTTAACTTAGATTAAAGTTGAGATACACTCTGACGTGTTGATCCGACGATAAACCTCTGGCACAAGTTTAACCCTTTAACGTGGAAAGGCAACGTACAAAGGAGGAATTTTAATCTTCATCTCAAAAGATGTGTTTAAACTAAAAGTTTGGTAATTTCTGTGAGCCTGTGTAGATTTCTAGCTAGAGCCATTATAGTAGAAGATCCGAACCTACATCGACTTACACCGAGCTGATAACTGAATGAAACATATTATTATATGATCAAGTAAGTATATTAGTGATCATATTAAAAGTGGGTTGCCTAAACAAATCCTGGATGTTTAGTCCATTTAATAATTTAATAAAAAAAATTCATGTTTTCAATTTTTTTTAGGCAACCTTGCAACATAATTTGTAATAAAAATTATAATAAAACTGCACATATTATATAGATTTTTTTTCTATAATTTAGACCTGGCAATCCAGATAAATAACAAGCAACCCAACTTCTGCAACTTCGTCTGATACCGATTTTAAGTCGGGATAAAATCTTAACATTACACCAATTAATAAATATTTCATCCTATTAACAGCTCGGTCTAGTTCGACCTAACTTCGGATCATAGACTATTATGGTAAGTAACACATGGTAAGGGCTCAGAACCTTCAGCATGAGTTGGTATAGATTACGTTCGGTAAATAACATATCGAAATCTATGAGAATTTTGGCCTAAAATCGTATTTCTGGAAGTTACCAATAGAGGCGCTACTCAAAGTTTTCATACAAATAATTTACAGAGACGGTAGCGAGTATAGTAAACTTGACAAGCCGAAAACTCATGGTAAGGGCTCAGGTTCATACATAAACGTAATTGGCGTAGTTTTTTTTATGTTTCTAGGCAACATTGATGATAATTTTTGCACAGTAAAACTGTTAGAAACCGTCTTAGATTCAAGTGAGTAAGTCATCTAGGTACAAAAAGAGTTAGTATTTTCCTCAATTTCCCTGGGACTCCATCATCAGAACCGTACTTGGTGGCAATGAGACCAACTCGAAAGTTCGTCTTTTCTATTTGAAAGGACGAACATTGTTTTTTAAAATCGGTTCAGAAATGACAAAGAAATCGATTAACTATACTTATATTATATAGAGGAAATGTTAGATTTTTTGTTTGAAATGAATAGGCTCCGAAACTACTCGACCGATTTCAGAAATTATTTCACCCTTAGAATGCTACATTATCCCTAAGTGACATAGGCATTGTATCATCAAAATCGGTGCAGTAAAAGCCAAGTTACGCAGGCGAAGCTGCATGAAACTGCTAGTCATACATACATAAAAAACATGAGTGGGAGAAACTCTTCCTTTTTTTAAGTCGGAAAAAACACGGTAAGTGAGGCTTACATGTTTGATAGATAATATTATGTCGTATCTTCATGTCCGTAGCCCCAAAGAGGTAGGCAGGGGTACTATAGGCATCCATAATTGGCCGATGGTAATAAGTCCCACAATATGATTGGTGCCAAACCTGTCACCCAAAGGGCATTTATACAATCGACATAGTTAGTAACGCTGTTTTTATCAAAAAAACATAAAAGGACGTTTTAAGTTGTCCGATCCGAAATCGAACCTAGGACTTAACCGTATTAAGTGTAACTCAAAAACCACTTGTCGGATTTTGATCAAATTAAATGGGACTAATCAAAGCGCACGAGCTTTCGAAAAAAAATTTATTTATCCAGTAATAAAAAAACATACAGCCGAAGTAAACCTTCACCACTCACTTTTTGGAAATGAAATAATGTATCCATTTCCTTACCTATTCCTGCCACCAAAACGTCATGACGTGTTCCGGTTTGAAGGATAAGGTAGCTCGTAAACTTATTTTTGCTCGAGGCCTAACATCGCGGCCTTAGGTTGGCAATGCATCATTACCACCTTTGGTGTCTCCAGGCGGCGTGAATTTCTTACCATCAGGAAATCCGTCTGTTTGTTTGCCTTCCAATATAATTAAAAAAAATTGTACAACAACAAGGTTGTTCTTGAGGCTACTACAAAAGGAAATGCCGCCACCGGATATTAATTCCACAAAAGCACTTGTTTGTTTGTTTTCCATTAAAAAAAACTACACCATGAATCACGACTTGTGCCTCAATCTGAAGAGTAGCGGAGTTAAAAATAATCTTCGCTCCTGATCGTCAGACTGGTCACGATTCCAGCTTTTGTGGGAATACTGCGACCTCATACTTGTTATCTACACGATCTGATAAGTTTAACACGAATGAGAGAAGATGGATGTTTGTTTGTGATAGTTATATTTAAGCGTAGCTACCAAAGGGCTATACAATACACCGGTTGTCAAGCTCTCAGCGTCAGGGACCTCAAACTTGACCGACTCAAAATTAATTCAATAAAAATATCCCTAACTTTTAAATTAAAATATGCAGCAACTTTATTTTGATTAAGGCAAGTCATTTAAAAATGCTACAGGTAAATTCCAAATACGCCTACACTCTGTTCCACAATGTATAGATTTCATTCGTAGTAGGTACTTAGATGAACTTGCAACTACAGACTTCCCGGGTTCGATCCCGTCGGGCAACGAAAAAAAAAAGAAATTGTGCATTATCAATTTTCTTCATATATAAAAATCAATTGCTGTTCGTTAGTCTCGCTAAAACTCGAGAACGGCTGAACCGATTTCGCAAATTTTGGTTATAAATTATTTGTTCAAGTCCAGGGAAGGTTTAAAAGATAAGAAAAAGGAAAAAACTTGCGAGAAAACTAGGAAATACAACATTTTACTTTTTCCCACACAAACTGAACGAGTGGAACGAAGTTCGCCGGGACAGCTAGTTTTCTAATAAAAATAAAGTTGCTTGGGATTGGACACTTGCCCAGTTGGCGATAGACTTGCCACCTATCACATTGTGGGACTTCGTGTCTTCGGCTAGTCCTAGGTGCCCTGATTTTGCCTCAGCCTTCCCCTTCGAGGATTTGGGCGTGAAGATACTTACTTACTTACCTTTAAATCACAAACTAAACACATTGATTTTACCACAAGCTAAGCGAATAATACGATTGTGTTACGAGGGTGTTAATCTGCGATACTAATACATAAAAATATAAACAGATATAGCAATAATTCAAACAATTATCTAGAGCTAGAGAGACGCGCATTGGTAACATCTATGTTGCCTCTATAGGCCACGGTTGTCTCTTAGTATCAGGAAAACCGTAGCTTGTTCGCTGAATTTTAACATAAAAAATCAATAAAAATATCTTAGCAACTAAACTATATTAGACCTATCTCTGACTGTAAATAGTTTATTAAAATTTGTATACAAACAATTAGCTCTGTCGAGAATCAAACCCTGGGCCTGTTAATAAGAGCATTAGGCGTGTACGTTAAACTTCAAACGGACTTATGAATGGGTCTCGTAGCCAGGGTTGCCATGTGTTTTTTAAATAAATACCCAACTAGCAAAAAAGTTTTAATCATTCATTTATTAGTATAGATCTTTTAATACAAGCCTACAGCCTAATAAATTACAAGGTACCATTGCTCAAAAGCAACTAATATAACCTATATTTAAATAACAGCTGTATAAACCTATACTAATGCACGATTCTTGCAATATTTTACATACACATACATATCTTCACGCCAAGTCCCTTACGGGGTAGGCAGAGAGTATCGAGTGCCAGACCTCACGATCCTGACAAACCTGTCTTGCTTCCTTCACATTCATTACCCTTTTCATACAAACACGCCGGTTTCGGAGACTCTTGACACCACCCTCGGATCATATCCGATTGATCTGATCGTGAAATGTCAGCCTTGGTCTCCCCGAGTACCTACATCCATCCACATTCGTATTGTATATCTGCTTTGTCAATCTTTCATCTGTCATTCTTTCCACATGCCCGAACCAGCGGAGCATGCCCTTCCGCATTTTAACACCAACACTTTCTTTCAATCCCACTCTTTCTCGGATCTCACTGTTACGAATGCGGTCAGCGAGCGTTACACCACAGATTTTCCGTAGTGCTCTCATTTCGACCGCATTTATCCTACTTTAATGATCTTTCTGACATACCCAACTCTCGCTTCCATACAATAACGTTGGAATAAGCACAGAATTATGCAAAGCGAGTCTAGCTTTTTGACTTAAAACCTCGCTTTGGAATAGCTTACCCAAAGCTCCATTCACACTATTCCCTGCACTCACTCTCTTCTCTACATCCGCGGTGTACCTTCCATCCCTGCTAAAAGCACAACCAAGATATACAATTTCATTCACTTGTTCCAGCACTACATCATCAACCAAAACTCTTACATCCGTTCTGGCTACATCTCTTTCAAATACCATTATTTTGGTTTTCATCGCATTCAAATGTAAGCCCCTTTCTTTACAATCTTCTTCCATAACTGTGACCAGTGTTTGCAGCTCAGATGGTGTAGAGCCCAAAAGTACAGCATCATCTGCATAAAGCAGGCAGTTCACAACTTGATCACCCATACGCATTCCCACATTCAATGATCTTAACCTTTGCAAGCATTTGTCCAAATACAAGATAAACAAGCGTGCTGACAACACACAACCCTGCTTGACGCCAATATTAACATCAAACCAAGGCGATATGTTGCCATCAACCCGCACGCATGCTTTACAGTCTAAATACATTGACTGCACCGCACGCAGCAGGGACCCATCTATCCCATAATCTGGCAAAATGACCCAAAGTTCCTTACGTACAACCCTATCAAAAGCTTTTTCGAGATCCACAAAACCGCAGAAAACCCTCTGACCCACAGCCAGATGCTTCTCTACAATGTTGCGGAGCGAAAACACTTGATCCGTACATCCTCTTCAGACCTGAAACCGCCTTGAGCCTCCCACAAAGTTCCATCGGACATCCCTTGCATCCTCCTTTCAACTATTTTTCCATACACTTTTGATGCTAAACTGATCAAACTAATGGTCCTGTAACTTGTACAGTCCATGCGTGAACCCTTGCCTTTATACAAGGGCACGATGACCGCACGTCGCCAGTCTTCAGGTACTCTGCCGGTCTTCCAACACTTACTTTTTTTATATTATAATATTTTACTTACGTATACTGTCAAAAATAGTAATACTGTTAGAAATAGAATAGAAATTATATATAATTGGGTCTTAGAAAATATCACGGGCAGTGCATATTCGTGCGCGAACGCTAGAACTTTATTCTTGAACGCGTCAAAGTGCGAATGTAAAATCATGCTTCCTGCTTTCCCCTTTATTATTATGACAGTTAAATCATATATTAGGAGGAAAAATGACCAGTAAAAAATTTCGTAACGCTCATACTTCGGCCTTTTTTTCATACCGAACATAGTGCTAATATACCGAACAGTTCGGATATAAAATACCAAACACCTGGCAACCCTGTTCGTGGCTCATTATCAGTGGGAAAGAAATTCTTTAATTTTCTTTTTAAAACAGAGTTCTAGCCATTTCACCCATTATTTAATGTCGGTCATCAAAAGCTCTCTAATCTTAAAAACACGCCTGCGCTACAACTGAAAGTTACAAGCACTTAAGCGAGCGATTAGTTTAAAAGTTGGGTGAAGTTTTTATGAACAGTGGCAGCGCTAGTTTCATTTTAACATTAACTTCTATTTCAGTACATTGGTGGAATTTTTAATTCCTAAAAAGCTTCTATTAATGTTAATTGCAGATATTTAAATATATTTAGGGTTACATACCTCCAAAGGAAAAAACCCTTAGTGGATAACTTTGTTATTCCTTTTATCCATCTGTCAAGACCCTACTTTCAGGAACGTGTGAAGGTATGCAACTGTAGTTCCTTGGAGCTTTGAAAAAATCAAACTTCTCAGCCAACGCATTCATAAGATACAGCCATTTGGCTGCCTGTATTATATTGACTGTTGATAATTTCTGCAAATTCCCAAAATTCAAAGGACCTATAGGATATTTCCCGTGCAATCAAGATCTTGGATACGAAGTTACAATATTTTATAGCACAGATATAGGAAAAAATGCAAAATCCTTAAATTTTAAGTTATAATAAAATATCGTGGTTGATTGGTGGTCTTTTACTTATGGTGGTCTTTTATAGAGATTCCCAAACTGTTACAATAACAGAACACTCACTAAATACCTTTTATTTAATGAAACTCCGTATGAAATTAGTACAAATCAAAGACTGAAATTCTTATGAAAATAAAATCTTTTATTGGAAATTTAACTTTTAATGTATCTTCCTATATACCGATCGACAAAAACCAACAGTTAACATTAAAATTAAAAATTTTCAAAAAAATTTAAAACAATCAATAATCTCCCCACAAAACCGGCAAAATGTAGCTACCGTAGAACCATCTCAACCACTTCAGATTTCAAACAAAAACATCCGCATCATAATCGGCCCATGACTTCAAAAGTTATGACACCACAGACAGTGATACATACACATATTGCACAAACACTTCAAATTTTTAGTAGTATCTTCACGCCCATATCCCCGAAGAAGTAGGCAAAGGCACAACCAGGGTACCCACGACTAGCCGAAGATACTAAGTCAACAAAAACAATGTGATAGGTGGCAAGCCTATCGCCAACCGGGCACGTATCCTATCCCGAGCAACATTTTTTTTATTAGAAAATTGGAAAAACCCAATTTTCTTTTGTTGCCCGACCCGGGATTCGAACCCAGGACCTCATGCAGTCAAGTCCAACAACTGAACCGCTAGACCACAGAGGCGATTTATAGGCAAAATTATAATACCCCACTTTTTCCGTTAATGGGTCGAATCACTTAAATTACAAATTAAATCACTTTAATTGGAAATTAAAGTGCCAGCCAAATTATGAGAGGCGATTTGTAATCGAAAACACTATCGATTATGTTACCCAACGCAAAAAACAAGATGCATGGATATAACGTAAACAAAGTAAAAAACTGTTCCTAGTGACCGCAGTCACATTCGCAGGCTGGTGACGTTATGACTCGAACTAGGTACGAAGTAGCGTGACAACAAGCGAACCATTTTTGCGGACTGTTTTGAAATGAATGTTTATAAATTAATATTACAATTTGGCAATAATATTATAAAATGCATCACTATTTAAGCCTTTAACCCCTTATATTTAAATGACGCCGGTCCTTTCTGTTGCAATGATAAAATTCTTTCTATAATAATTAGTACATCACTACATGTTATGGTACGGCACTAGTTTTAGTTTGTACTTTTTGGTAGCTCTCTCTCCATTTAACACGTTGCATCAGTTTTATTGCTTTATTTCAATTACTATATCAGTATTAAAGTAATCCTGTATAACAGAAAACCATACGTATAAGTTATAACGTACGGTTGAAGGTTGGTAGGTATACAAATCACTGGCGAGCGGCGTGCAGGTCATCCGTGAGGTAATTGAGTCGGCCGTTTCCTTCCGGTCGCTCCCGTCCAGATCACTGACATCCATTATTGCGGCCGTAAAATTTATTGAATAGCAAATATTCTGTACCTGTTACGGTATTTTTATCGACTTCTAAAAAAGGAAGTCTAATTTTAAATGGGTTTTTGTTGTTTCAAAACTTTTTATGGATGAGACAATTTTTGGGGTTTGTTTGGTTTTTTCTTTTTTTTTGGTCAAATTTTAATGAGAATTAAATATGATGATCCCTCGATTGGTTTTTAAGGTAAATGCGTATTTTTGTTTTATTTCTGTGGTCTAGCGGTTCAGGTGTTGGACTTGACTGCATGAGGTCCCGGGTTGGATCCCGGGTCGGGCAACAAAAAGAAAATTTGGTTTTTACAAATTTTCTAATAAAAAAATGTGCCCGGTTGGCGATAGGCTTGCCACCTATCACATTGTGGGACTTGATGTCTTCGGCTAGTCGTGGGTGCATTAGAGGCACAACTCCTCTGCCTACCTCTTCGGGGATGTGGGCGTGAAGATACTACTTTTATTTCAATTCGACTTTTTTAGTTTTACTGATTTTAAAACATTTTATAGCATTGGAAATTAAATAATACAGATTTTCTGATTGCAACCACATACGACTTGTAATCATCCTGATGGCAAATTGAGTATTTTTACGTCTGCATCCCCAAAGTAGGAGGCAGAGGTATAATCAGACCTCCAACAATAAGCCCAAGCTATTTTCCTTTTACCTTACAGCGCACTTAGCCAATCTCGGAAAATTGAGTTTTATTAGATAATTGAAAAAACTAATTTTGAGATACCTTACTTAGAAATCGAACCAAAGAACCGTGAGTAGTCGTCAACGAACTGCTGGCCACTGAGGCAATTTATAGATACAGATTTCATTTCCTAAAGAGTCTTTTAGGTCTATTGCAACTCAAAATGAGATTTTTACCATTTTTATTCCATACTAGCTGTCACCGCGACTTTTTCCGCATGAAAGTTAACAAAGTATTTTCACGCCCATATCCCGGAAGAAGTAGGCAGAGGAACAACCAGGGCATCCACAACAACCCGAAGACACTAAGACCCACAATGTGATAGGTGGTAAGCCTATCACCCCCGTGCATTTTTTTTTAAATGAAGTCAAGTCAAACACCAGGACCGCTAGACCACAGAGGCGTAACAGCCTAAGCCTAAGTTGCTCCTTAGTACATGATCCACCAGCCAGTAAAAGTCCCGTCAACATCGGTCTAGCTGTTTCAGATTTACCTGAACAAACAGACAGATAGATAAAATAGTAAAAAATGTTATTTTGGTATTAAAAAAGCGTTTATTTTAATATCAAAATTTTATATATTTGTATGTATAGATGATACAATCAGCCTCTTGTATAAGTTTGACAACCACTCTATTCTACAAAGTTTAGTAGGATAAGGGCTTAACTAATGACAGCAAAAATAGTTACGGTGGTAGTACCATTCAGTGCGAGCTCTACCAGTGTTCTGATACAATCAAAGATGCTATCTCGACATAATAGGCAAAGTTGGTTTGGTGGACGAAGTCACTTACAGCGGGATTAGCGATCGATATCTGAACTTGCTCAACACCTGAGATGTTAATTTCCCTGGATTAGTCCTGGGTCACATTTATTAATGTGAACCTATCAACTATGTCAGTCCGGTTCTCTTGTGTAGAATAACCATTTGCCTTCCTACTTGAAAGGTTGCAAGATGTGAGCATGGGTTAGAAATGTAAATATCTTCACGCCCATATCCCTGAACAGGTGTGCAGAGGCGCAACCAGGACAACCACGACTAGCCGAAGACACTAAGTCCCACAATGAGATAGGGGTAAGCCTATCGCCAACCGGTAACATATCCAACCCTACCTTATTTTTATTAGGAAATTGAAAATAAAATAAAATTGGACCGGGTATCACACCTGGGACCTCAAGAAATTAAGTAAAACAGCGGACCGCTAGACTACAGAGGCGATGAGTTAAACGGTACATTAGCAGCAAAATCACTTTTGGTTAGAATGCTGTGTTTGCCCGGATAGGAGTTTCCCGTTTTGCCTATTCGTATAACCATAATTAAAGGTTTGTCTTATTCCGGTCCGAAGCCCGTCTGCTTGTTTGGCTTCCAATAACGAAAAAAAATCTAGAAAGATACTGAATAGCCTCGTAGAACTGATTTACTTACTCCTACTTAAGTCTTTTTTGTTATGATAATGGAAGGCTAACAAGCAGACGGATTTCCTGATGGTAAGAAATCTAGAGACACCAAAGGTGCGTTGCCAACCTGAGGCCGGGATGTTAGGCCTCGAGCAAAAGTAAGTTTACCGGCTACGTTCCCTTCCGAACCAGAACACGTCAACGACAAGCATTGGACGTTATGATAGCAGGAATATAACAGGTAAAGCGGTGGTACCAATCCGGACGAGTCGCTGCGAAACTCTACCTAGTAGGATCTCACGGTGTTAGTGACGATAAACCTATGCTGTCCTTTTACGAGCTACCTGGCAGGAAGGCAGATTGTCTATTCTACAACGGAGCTCGGACTACGCGGGGGAAAACGTTATGTTAAAAACCTCTCTTCAAACCGGAACAATGGCGACTAGTGTAATTCACTGATAAAAATCAAAGATCCTATCACAATATAAGCGACAAGTTCGGAGTTCGGTGTCACCGTCGGCCGAGCCTCGATCGATGCCTGACCTCGTCCAACACCGCTTGCCTTTCAACGCCTACAAAGATGGGTCAAAGCTTTCATAGATTTTTACACTTATACTTTTAATCCCCGAACCCTTGTTTGTTTTAAATATACAAACCTTTGAAATTTATGTTTTCTACTTGGATGAACTCCATTTGTAGTTAACAAAGTGTTAACATATTTGAGGGACTTAGTGTCTTCGGCTAATCGTGGGTGCCCTGGTTGTGCCTCTGCCTACCTCTTCGGGGATATGGGCGTGAAGATACTTACTTACTAAAACACATTTGCAATGTTTCAAATGATATCTTTTATAAAAATAAATAAAATTTCAGCGTCTGTTTATGATTTTATAATAACCGCTTTTAACTACGAGTACATGGTTATTACTGTTTATACGGTACCGATAACAAAACATTTTTTTTACAATTTTTGTCCGTCTGTCTGTTTGTTCTGACAAATCTCTAAAACGGCTGAACTGATTAACTTGCAAGTAGCTGATGTACTATGAAGATATGATATGAAGATAAGGAGTAACTTCGTATTCTTTTATTACATAAAATGCTGAATAAACTAAATAAAGCTTAGCTTTTTTGGTTTGTGAAATTCGGCGCGGACGAAGACGAGGACACAGCTAGTGATATTTTTTTTTAATTTTACGATATTAGCCAACAGGCTTCGCTTTGAAAATACCTTCAGAATTATGAAATTTTACATAGTTTGAAAATCAAGTTCCGAAAGAAATTGTAAATAAGTAACGAAATAAATATTTGAAAACAAGCTGTGCCTGTATCTTCGTATTCGTGGAACGTGATAAAAAAAAGCATGCAATGTAAAAAAATGTTCTAATCCGACTTGTTCTTTTTTGGGCTATAGTTTTAATGCATAAGTTTTTTTTTGAGGTGGTGAACATAAAAAACATGCATTATTTAGCATAAGTCAAAACAACTAGCGGCATGTCTACTACTATCTTTCGAAAAAAAGAATCATCAATTCGCGAACTGATAACTAATGAATTTCTTTTATAATTTTTTTTTATATTATTGGAAGGCAAACAAGCAGACGGATTTCCTGATGGTAAGAAATTCACGCCGCCTAGAGACATTAAAGGTGGTAATGGTGCGTTGCCAACCTGAGGTCAGGATGTTAGGCCTCGAGCAAAAGTAAGTTTACCGGCTACCTTACCCTCCGAACCGGAACACGTCATGACGTTATGACGGCAGAAATAGGTAAGGCGGTGGTACCAATCCGGGCTAGTCGCTGCGAAACTCTATCACCTAGTCAGATGTCACGGTGTTAGTGATGATAAGCCTATGCTCGCCTTTTACGAGCTGCCTGGCAAGAAAGGCAGATGGTCTATTCTGCAAACGAGCCCGGACCAACACGGGGAAACAGTTATAACAGTTTTTGCACTTTTACTGTACTTAATTATATGAATCGCTGTCTAGAATCTCAAAAACTAGATCTTTACTCCATGCATAGAATTTAAACACATGTTGATTTTTCATAAATCAAAATGGAATTACAGGTCCTCTTAAACTAATACAAATTCCTATCCCCGTGGAATATATGTAATATATTCAAATGTAAACTCTCGCATCCACCTACGACGAAACTCATTTCAAATTCAGATTACAAAAACTAATATTGAACAGTTGCTTGTTTAGGAGAATCACCATTTTAAACACACATACAATGTTTACAATACAAGTTATCTGTGATCAGTAACACTGATCTAATACATAGATACTAGGTATTATACCTACACGTACAACATCGTAAGAAGCATAGGTTTATCGTCGCTAACACCGTGACATCTGACTAGGTGGTAGAGTTTCGCAGCGACTCGCCCGGATTGGTACCACCGCCTTACCTATTCCTGCCGCCAAAACGTTATGACGTGTTCCGGTCCGGAGGGTAAGGTAGCCGGTAAACTTACTTTTGCTCGAGGCCTAACATCCTGACCTCAGGTTGGCAACGCATCATTAACATCTTTGGTGTCTTTAGTCGGCGTGAATTTCTTACCATCAGGAAATCCGCCTGCTTGTTTGCCTTCCTATAACATAAAAAAAGAAGCTATGTATATACAGAGTGCCACAGTAAACCCTTAGGAAGCCAGAACGTGGTGGCCATACGTACCTACTGTGTAGTTAATGTAAAAAATGTTAGAAAATCTAACTGTAACATTCATTATTAACAAACAATATGCTAATATATACATGCTATACACATAACAAAAGTAAATAAGTATCTTCACGCCCATATCCCCGAAGAGGTAGGCAGAGGTAGGCACACTAGCTCCCACAATGTGTGGTGGTAATATATGTATATAGGTGGCAAGCTTATCGCCAACCGGGCACATTTCCAATCCCGAGCAAAATTTTTTGTATAAGAAAATTGGAAAATCCCTATTTTCTTTTTGTTGCCCGCAACAGGATTCGAACCCAGGACCTCATGTAGTCAAGTCCAACAACTGAACCACCTAGACCACAGAGGCTATTATATACATAATGAAATAATAATACCAAATTAAAAAAAAATCAATATGCCGACCCCGCAAAACCTATACTATATTCAGACCAATACTTTTTAATTAGTGTGATATGTAACATACATAAAAACCATTACGGTCACGTCAGATTTTAAAGAAAAAAATTCCTATCGAAATCGATCCGTCCGCGTCTATTTAAAAAGTTATGAACTTATGATACCACAGACACACACAGACAAACGTTAAAAGTTTTCGCTTTTTCCGTCAGGCATTAAACACATACTGCAGCGACAAATTTTTAACGGCCTTGATAAATATGTTCTTGTTGACTATATATATTCGAGTGATGCCCACCAGGAACATTTTTGGTGTCTATAGACAACGCGGACAGTTGACTTACTGTTACCACAGGGACTATAACTCAAAAAATGAATTAAATATGTTACAAGGAAACTCAATATTCATCTTCAAGCGAAGGAGTTTCCCATAGATACTACCCCAGTTACATAAATCGTGCCAAGGAATATAAGGTTAACAACGACTTACAGATACCGACATTTGAAGTCTTGAACCGATTTCGAAAAAGGGGGAGGTTTTCAATTTCACTCTATGTTTTTTTGTATGTTACGCGAATACTCGGCGAATAGTCAACCGATTTCATGGTCCTTTTTTTAAATTTTAGGCCATGCTTCCATGTGGTCTCCATTTAATTTTATAATGATCCGATCCGTTTTTGAATAAAACTTAATCCTATTAATACTATAAATGCGACAGTCTGTTTGTTTGTTACTTCTTCTCGCTAAAACTGCTGAACCGATTTTCATTTAACTTGTTACACACATGGTAAGTAACTTGGATTAACACATAGGATAGTTTTTATTCCGAAACAATATTCGTATTGGCTAACAGCTAGTAGTGCATAAAGTTTTCGCTTAAATGTTGACGATCTCAACTTATAGGTCTAGTAGGATGTTGATAGAAATGTACGACCATTTTGAAATAATGTGCTATCTTTCGAAAGAAGCATTATATAATGGCGACGTGGTACCTGTGAAATAGATAACGAATGAAAAAAAGTCAGTGTTTGCAGTTTTAGTGCGCTTAATTCTAACAATAGTACCGTCTCGTTGGTCCATTAGCTAAAGAACATTGCCCACACTGACCAACCGCGAGTCTCGGGTTCGATTCCCGACTGGGACAAGCATTTGTGTGATGAACATTAGATATCTGCATTTTCGGGTCTGGGTGTTTATTAAATTTATTAAATATTGGTTAGATTCAATTTGTGCAACTTGTCCGGAAATATTTATTTCTCATTTATTGTTTTTATCTCTATAATAAAAATGAATCGCTAAAAGTGTTGGTAAGCGCATAACTTCCGAACGACTGAACCGATTCGGCTAATTCTTTTTGTATTGTGTTAGTTATTACTAGGACAAGGTTCTTATGTAGAAAAAACTGGGAAAATTGCAGGGCAAATGGAAAACAACATTTTAATTTTTTGCCATACAAACGGAACGGGTGGAACGAAGTTCGCCGGAGCAGCTAGTATACATATATTTTATACATATTTAATACGGGAAAGTTAAACCAGGATAATATAAGATCAATTTTATAGGAAAAAGAAAGAAGACTCGCTGAGAGTTACATAAGTTTATTATTTGTTACCAAGACAAACACACAATGGTTACTGGATGTAAAACTAATAGCCCTGACCATTTTGTTTATTCAAGCCACTAACTCGCGCACGTGTGATACGCATATGCGCCAAGCGGTCGACCGCTCTCATTGTTTGGAATTTCACATTCAATATGGGGCGTAAATATTTCGACAATGGTCTAAAAGGGAGAACCTATTAAGATCCGTAGACGCTATTACATGAATGAACAGATAACGATCCGTTCTGATTTACTTTTTTTGATTATTAGGTCTAAAAAACTGAGATTTGTATGAAAATTTGTATGAAAAGGGTAATGAATGTGAAGGAAGCCAGACTGGTCTGTCAGGATCGTGAGGTCTGGCACTCAATACTCTTTGCATACCTGTAAGGGACTTGGCGTGAATATATGTATATATGTATGTATGTAAAATACTGAGATACAACTTTTATAATAGGTACATATTAAATTAATCCTTATGAAATAAACATTTTTTACGCTGACCTCTTCTAAATGTAAACACAGCGTGCTAAATAAATATATAACAAAAAAATAAATGCATATAACAATAATCTAAGCAGCGACTGGTTAAGTTTGGTACCTTTCGTAATCCTAAGTAAAATATTAATATAATCTAACAAAACAGTTTTTTAAACCTACTTTTGATAGAAGGTGGAGAACCACTAAAGATATCCAAGCTAGCAGATTTTGCAATTCGATAGTTAAGCGAATGTACTAGCATTTTAACCGAGTTCAAAAAACGAGGAGGTTCTTAATTCGGTCGGTATATTTTTTTACGTATATACACCGATTT
>NJDD01001102.1:28050-41788 GCA_002245505.1 Calephelis nemesis | reverse complement strand
GATTCTCCTGTAAACTATTCAGTTTTGAATAAATAAAAGATTTTAAAAACCGCAAACCATTTGTGATGAATCATCCATAGATACGTCACACGTATGTTGATATATTTGATAAAGAAAACATTTTTAAATCTTGGTTCATAGTGTGGGGAACCCCAAAAATGTAGTGTTTTTCCTCTGAAAATCTTAATGCGGTTCACAGAGTACATCCGATTACCAAATTTCATCAGTACCGTTCTTAGTTTCAGAAAAAGTGGCTGTGACATATAAGGACGGACGGATAAGCAGATAGACAGACAGACAGGCGGACAGACAGACAGACAGGCGAATCTATAACAGTTCTTATTTTGGCCGTTAGCTACAGAACCCTAACAGCGAGTTTAGAGAGATAATTTGGAGCCATCCAGCATGACAGGTGTAGTCTGTGCGTCCGTGTCCGAATTTAACTATTGGTACTATAGAAATAATAACCGTACCCGAATTGGTTAAATAGTTTCCTCACGACATCGACATGGCCGTTATGTTTTGAGCGTACTTACACTAAGTAAGAAAAATAACGGATGAACGTTACAAGCATTTTGGCACAGTACAAATATTTGTACTTTGATTTAAGTACATAAAAGTGATTACCATAATATGTATCTATAAACTTTGATAATGAATTAAGTGGCAAGAAGAGAACATAATATTGTTGACTATTTATGACAAAATTATTTATTATGTGCAAAAAAAACCTAAAACAAAAAAAGTTTTTGTAAGACAGAAAAATATACTAAAATTTTTTTTACGGCCAATATTATTAAGGCTTATTTTATATTAATTACCTATCCGCAAATAAATATAGGCCTTTGAGTTTTTTTGCGATGAATTTATTATTAGTTGTCGAAAACTAACAGCGGTTACTTGGCAAGTTATCTAAAAAGTTGTTCTTTTATCTTAGATAGGTCAGTAACATTGACTGTTAGAACACATCATTTTAAACTATTGAAAACAAAACTATTTTTGACACCCAAAAAATACCTAAACCTCATAACAAAGATTTTTTCTTTTATATTTTTTTCTTGCAATATACTTACACGAGGTAAAAATCATGTCACTACTTCATAATAAAAAAGTATTTTTTTCAAATTAATGATTTGAAGTATCCAGCTTATTGTTAAAACTTGATTGTCAGACTTGATTGTTCATAGATAAGTAGGTATATTCATGTGTGTATCAACGAAAAGGTAGGAAGAAGTACACCCAGAGTTGCACATTTTCTTATGTCTTCCGAGATACATGTCTGAGTATACTTCCTGTCAACTTGCCAATAATCCCCTTCCGAGCAACGTTATTTTTATTAGAAACTAGCTATTCTCGCGAACTTCGTTCCGCCTGATCAGATTATATGGGAAAAATTAAAATGTTGTTTTTACCAGTTTCCTCACAATCAAACAGAATAAATATTATCCTATGTCCTTTTCCTGGTTCTAAGCTACCTCCCTACCAATTTTCAGCCTAATCGGTTCAGCCGTTCCTGAGTTATAAATAGTGTAACTACCACCACTTTCTATTATTTATATACCTATATACATAAATTGAAAAAAACACATATTTTGTGGCTCTACTTAAAAATTGAAAGAAGAGCTCATATAACCCCAAACCAAACACGGAGGCGTTCAATAGAAATCAAGTTAAATAGTACAAAAGAAGAAGAGCTCATATATTCAATTCCCCAAACCAAACACGGAGGCGTTCAATAGAAATCAAGTTAAATAGTACAAAAGTAATATTAATTACATCAAAATTAGTTAAGACAGTGAAATTCCATTGAAGCGGTATGAAACCTCACTTCACATAAACAAACAACGTTTGAAACTTGAAACAAACTCAGTTCCAACTTCCGTATCACATCTATCGAGTATCGGTTTTGATTAAACGATCGGTAGTTGAGACTTGTGGTTTGTGGTGATGTCGGTATTTCATGATTACATCACTACTTCATACAAGTTTTACTTCCTTATTGAGATAGTCCCTTACATAATCCTTGAGACCTCACAATAAGGCTCAACTAACGGCCAATGTTAATAATCAATCCTAATCCAAAACTTGCTGTCCAAGATTGTTATTTTGATCTATTTTTATGTTATCGCTTGCCAATAACATATCTGTGGACAGGATATAATATATGGCAATTAGGTATAGGATAGGCCGGCGGATACGCAGCTATCAAGATTGCTTGAAATCCATCTTTAGAGAAATATTATTAACATTGGACGCTAGTGTATAGATAACGTGACCATACGTCCCTTTCTGAACAGTCCCGTTTTCAGAGTGTCTGCCCCGGCGTCCCCAGCGAGGCTGACATAGTCCCGTTTTCCGTTTTGCGTGGAAGTAACGCACCCGTCGAAAGATTTGTTTCTCAAATGAACAAAATATGGACAAGTGATAAAACACAGTTGAGTGTTGCAATAATGAAAGCTACGTTGATTACGAAGATAAATATAAATAAATCATGCACTGAGTTCCACATTTATCTAAAAACAAGAACCGATATTTCAAAATTTTGTTCCGCCAATAAATACAAAAATACGACTTAGAAGTCACGCCCCGTTTTCTAATTATTTTATGTTATACTAATTCTATCTTCTATAAAAAAAATAAACGCTATAAACTTTTATTTTTATTATATATTTCCGCAGGTGTCCCGTTCTGACTTAAAAAATAAATGGTCACGTTATGTACAGAGTATGCAGCTGTTTCTCCAAAAATATGATATTTTATGTGTGTAGAATAAATCATGATTCAAAACTTCACACTTTATTTGGTGATCTGCCACAAATTATAAATCATAAATTGTGTTTTTGACCGACTGCAAAAAGGAGGAGTTTTCAATAATTCGACTGTTATGCGATTACTCGGCCAACAACTAACCGATTTTGGTAATTCTTTCTTGGAAAGATAGGTCACGATTCCGAGGTCGTTATTTATTCATTTCATCATGATCCGACTAGTAAATATTGAGTTATACTTAAAAACTAGGAGAATGTTGATAAACTTAACATGGGGCAATTTCGAAATCATTTGCTATTTTCGAAAACAGAATTATCAAATAGCGAGTATCTAATACCTACAATTTGGAGTCGTTTTTTGCAGTTTTACTGATTATCCACTGCGCTTAATCCTTCTAATACTATAAATGTAAACATTTATATGCTAGTTTGTTACTCCTTCACGCAAAAACTACTGAACCGATTTGCATGAAATTTGACACACGATGACGGTAACTTGTATTAACACAAAAGATAGTTTTTATCGCGAAAATATGTTCCTGTGGGACCATTACCACGCGGGCAACGCCACGGGTAACAGTCAGTGATATTTATAATGTGTACATACATTGTCAATATCGACTACAACGATGTTCAGAAAATCAATTCTCTTTATGTCATAAGTAACCCTCTTTTTAATATATCAATGTAAGCAACACAATTTTTCAACAGAATTTGTTTTAATTAAAAAATTTTATCGCCTCTGTGGTCTAGCGGTCTAGCGTCTGACTTGACTTCTTGAGGGCCTGGGTTCTATTGCCGGATCGGACAACAAAAACATATAGAAAATGTACATTTTCGTTTTTCTATTAAAAAATAACGTTGCCCGAGATTGGATATGTGCACGGTTGCCGATAGGCTTGCCACCTATCACATTGTGGGACTTTATATCTTCGGCTAGTCGTGGGTGCCTTAGTTGTGCCTCTGCCTACCTCTTCTGAGATATGGGCGTTAAGATACTTAAAATTTTCATATATTTCATCACGTAGCCGTTAGTTATGAAATTAATCGATAATTAATACTATTACTTTAGCCCTTTAACGGAACGTGGGGTGGGAACTATTTTGTTATCATAATAAACAGCTGGAGCTCTGATCAAATTGCCTTTCGTCTTTAATAGAAATAACAAGTTTCTAATAAAATAATTTACATTCTACAAAATATGCATAAGCCATAAACTTAATAACGTTTGGGTGGACATAGATTAATGTTATTAGATATACCCTTTCCAAGGACCATTTTGAAGACGCATGTTGTGTCCATTTTCGTTCGAAAAGGTCACGAGTACGGGGGTGTGGGTGCGTGATGTGCACAAAAATAAGCGATATATATTTTATTTTATTGTAACACTGCAAATACGATACATTTATCCGAACCGGTGAAAAAATTTAAAATGATTTAGATTTATTTTAAACCCGGTTGTATGGTCAACTTACTGCTGCCCGCGGCGTTGTCCACGTGGTCTTACAGGGACATTGTTATTGGATAAAAACTATCTTTTGTGTTAATCCAAATCATCCTCTACGTTCATGAAAATCGGTTTAGCAATTTTCGCGTGAAAGAGTAACAAACAAACATACAAAATTTCGCATTTATAATATTAATAGGATGTAAAAACTGATTCGGTCAATATGTGAAAAGAATATTAGACTGAATGATAGAGATTTTTATATGTACATAGATTTGAGGCTAAAACGAATTCAAAAAAACAAGCATTAAAATTAATGAATTCGTTGGTAATAAATAGTGTAACTAATACGATTTACTATATTATTGTAATGCTGCAAAGTAATAAGTAAATATTTTCACGCCCGTACAAGGAAGGAGTAGACAGAGGCACAACCAAGGCACCCACGACTAGCCGAAGACACTAAGTCCCTCAATGAGATAGGGGCACATATCCAATCCCAGGCAACGTCTATATTATTACAAAATTGAAAACGTACATTTTCTAATTGTATTTTGTTGCCCAAGCCGGCAATTGAACCCGGGACAAGAAGTCAAGTCCGAAGCATGACCATTAAATCACAGAGGCGATTTAGGAAACTGTTGTTGAGTTATAAATGGTGTAAAGTAACACAATTTGCTTAATTATTGTAACTTATTACTTTTTGGGATTGGGCTTCTTGCAAAGTAATCACGCAGTCAACTTTAATATAAATTAAGATAACCCCCAGGGATGTAGCCAATAGCCACAGACATTATTTCCGGCGGTCAAATAACTACAGCATCCACCCTCAGCTACAATTTATCTTAATAATGAGAGTAGCCATACACTATACTCGAAAAGGGGAAGGCCCTTCGAAGCGAAACATTTTCTTGTCACTTACTCCATTCAGGTAAAGATTAAACTAAAGGAAACGAGTATATAAATACTCTTTAATATAAATATAATAAGAGGCGGGACTTCCATAGATACATAGCAAACCCGAATTGGTATAAAGTTTACTTGAAAAATTATAACCCATATAATTTGAAAGTAAGTCTAAGAAAAGGCATTCAGATATAAGGCAACTAGTGTCATATGATTTGGGCGAATAAAAAACAAAGCAAACTTTTTTTTTTATTTATGAAAGTTGCGCCAAACTGGATATTACTGGCATCATACGACATTCTAGCATTAATTTCATTAAGTCCTTACGTTTGAGCGTGGCAAACCTGGGTCTTTTTTTTACTCCTACTTTTATTTATTTTTTTATTTTTCGGCATTCTACTACTTCGTCAAACTGCATGAATATTTTGTTGCTCAACATCCAGTAAAGCACTATTTTAACCTCTTCAATCAGTGCCAAATGGCTAAACGACTTTTATACATTTGTAATAAAGAGTATCAACCAGTCTTTTCGAAATTCATTTAATATTTAGAGCTTATCAAGGTATTTACAAAACTCCTGCACAATTATTCGTATTATTGTCAGAATGAGCAAAAATTTGCACCCGTTATCACCGTCGATTTTCTACGCAGATCGGCTTGAATTCCCGAAAGGCATTTATGCGAATGTGAGTTTGTTTGTTACAATTTCACTTGAAAACTACTTATCCAGTCATCATGGAACTTTGTACACATATTCTTGATGATATCAAAGATATAATATATTTAATAATCTGTGGCGATTTTAAAAGAAACATAGGATAGGTACTTTTTAAGGACTCAAACGCGAGCGAAACCGCGAGTAAAAGCTAGTATTATAAGCAAATTTCCAAGTAAAAGTGTCATTACCAAATCCTCACGTACAGCCGCCTGAGGTGTTAATTGACATTTAATCTATCATTAAGTCGACTTAATGACTGATTAAAAGATAATTGATGTCTTTGAGTGTGGCCGTTTGTGATCAACTCGTATAATATATAAAATTCCCGTGTCACAATATTAATTACCGGACTCCTCCGAAACGGCTTGACCGATTTTCATGAAATTTTGTGAACCTATTGAGTAGGTCTGAGTACTGTCTAACATCGATTTTTATAACCCTAATAAATGAGGGTGAATCACAGCAAAAGAAAATAGCAGGAGAACGTTTGCCGGGTCAGCTAGTATTTATTATAAACACGTCCATGTCGATCTCCAGCGGATAAACCGCATAATTGTGACTTACCGATACGGAGTAGGCAAATTAGTAACGCATTTGAAGCAACATGTATGGTTCGAATTGGCTATAATTAGACATACGGACGGTATTCCAGTCGTTACTCTTACCAGTGGATGTTAACCCGCGCCCTTTGTGACCTCGCACACCTCGGCTTGTCCTACTTAGATGAAATACGTTCCGAGTTCATGCACTTTCTTCAGGGTTATTAAAGAAATCACTTAAAAATATACGGCTATGTTTTTGAAGTCAATTGTCAAAGTATAGGCTTAAGGTTACTTGTATGTTTCTGTGTTATATTTGAAGAAGAGTTAAGCTGTCAAATATGAAGTGATTTAACATTAGTTTAAAGCTTACTCTAAGTTAAATATACAAGATTACTGGAAACTAACGCATAACCTTTCTGAGGCGGCTCTTTAGTGCATCAAAAGCAATTACTTTTGTACTACGAATAAGAATTTGGTTCTCCATACCTACCATAAAGTTCGCCGTCCTCTGACAAAATGTATGGAGAACCAAATCCTTTTTTGCGATTTCTTAGAAGTTATAGAACAAAAGTTGTTGCTTTTGATGTACTTAAGCCGCTCTAGAAAGGTTATGCGTTAGTTGCCAGTAACCCTGTATGGCCTAGAAATGTGCACGTGGCCCTTTACAATTTTAAAGTTAACAAAGACTTTAAAATGGATGATGTTATGCAAAGAGGATGTTTCTATATTTTATTAATTTTTTTTGTCCTTTATTAAGGTTGCTTATGTCTAGCTTAGGTCAGATTTGTAGTTGCTTTTTAATTATGTGTGATATGTTTTAGTCTGTTGATAAATGTTTTTTTTCTTTTAATAGAAAGTATAACTTTGAAATTATAACAATTTTGTGGAGTTAAACTATTTTAATAAGTTTTTTCTCATTAAGCCATGTAGTTACGCTTGCAAGTAATGCAACATATTAAAAAACATATAATTTACTAGCGGCTTGCCCCGGCTTCGCACAGGTATAAAATCTACAAATATATCCTCCCTATTCAATCATTTTATCTATTAAAGAAAACTGCATCAAAATCCGTTGCGTAGTTTCATGTGAACGCTCAAAATTCTTGGTAGAAGAAACAATTAGAGCGGATATCAATTGTTACAGTGTTTATCTTACAATAGAAATATTAAAGCACTCAGTTTTTTATTTATAAACCAGGAAAAACCCGATTTTTTCTCGATCTTTCATCTATCATTCTTTCCACATGGCCAAGCAGCCTACACCGTAAAGGACTTGGTGTGAAGATACGTAAGTATGTCCTTTCTAACTAATACCATTGATTAGTAAATACTCGTATTATATTGTCTTTGATAATCCTACTCAAACAAAACTGATTTCTCTAGCAATTATAGTGGTATTAAAAATTATCGAGTCATCTCTTGCGAGTATCGACTACAAAAATCATCGATTATTTTTAATTATAAAGATGGAGATTATCATAACTCTAAACTTCTGAGTTTAATTAATAATTTCTTTAAATACTTAACAACAAACAAGAAAGAAAGAAAGAAAGAAAGAAAGAAAGAAAGAAAATTATTTATTTGCGAAAATATGTGTGTAAATGAGATGTTACAAAAATATTTAAGTATATCAACATATTCTACCATATTTTGGTGTGCAAATATTTTAACATTTATAAAAAATATTATTTAATAAGGTATATATGCTTTAACTTCTAAGCCAATTATTTATATTTATAACTAGATTAATTATTTATTTATAAACATTTAATAACTATAATTGAATTTAACCCTGTCTACCGTAAACTACCACCGTTTCCAAACCTAGCCAGACAGGAGAAGAAACGGCGAAGAAGACAAGATTAAAAATTAGGAAAAATGTTATTAAAAAAGTCATTTTATTAGTTCTAATAACTTAATAACAACCTAGAATAAAGAAATATTCTATAAGAAGTTTTCTATCCATTTATAGAAAAGAAAGTTGTGTTAGTTACACAATTTATACCTCTTAAGAGTTAGCTTAGATTAAGGCTAAAGACATAGAAAACTTTCATCCCGTTCGACTATAAGGGCACTAGGAAAAAAACATTTTATTTTTTCCCATACAAATTGAACGGGCGGAATAAGGTTCAATAAATATTTACCTTCTAACCTAATTCAAAGGCGAATATGTTCTAATATTAATTAAACATAGGGTAATAATTATGCTCATTACAAACTGAAGTCGTCTTGAGTGAACTTTTAAAGCTCTTATATTTGCAATGGTGATACTCAAGACGCAACAGCAGACGAGGGTTGAACTGCATGTTCTATGAATGCCAATCGTCTGTGAGAGCTCTTGAGGTGCCTTTCCTTAGGGTACAGGGTTTTATGAAGTGTTGTATATGCCAGATCACACGTCACAGGGGTTTTAACCCTCGTCATTGACTTATTAACTTTGCACGTGGAAGCTGTTTTTTTGGAATGACTAATGTTGCCAACCTCGCGGTTTCTACGATTTCAACAGGGAAGCACAAATAATGCATTTCATTTTGCTAAAAAAATCTTTACACGTCTGAACAATCGTATTTTGATTTTTTAATTTTCTAGCATCCATACTTATATCGTAAATACGAAAGTGTGGATATCTATCCGTATCTATCTGTTGCTTTTTATAGGTTAAGCATCTAAACGGAATTTGGGGACATTTGATATACATATAGCTAAAGATAAGAGTTCAAACATAGGCTATTTTTTTTTCAGAAAACAAAGGATATAATAGAGGGTGAAAGGTTGTACAAAAAACGTTATTATTTTACGCTGTCGAAGTCGCTGGCAAACAGCTATTAAGTAATGTATATATATTTTTATAAAAATGTACACACTAACGAAACATTAAATAAAACTGCTAGTTATTTGGTTATTTGAAAGTTATCCGCAATTAGTTAAAAGCGTTGACAACCTCTAAAAGAATCATTATTAAACTTGTTAACCTTAACTTATTATTTTTAATTTCATTAGGTAAAACTCGCAGGAATGTTATAAAATTCCTATTACGAGAAAGAGTATAAAATTATCTTGGATGTGTAATTTTGTTTCTTTCACATTTCATTAATAAATAAATTAATAAGATAAATAATGATTTATAATTTTGGTCAATTTCTCTCCATACCAAAAATATTTTTGTAATAGTAGCACAACGTCATAACTGTAGTTGTGATACCGTATTTATTGAAATTAATTGCAATTAACACATTGTTAAATGTACTTACGTGTGAAATAAGATGCCTAAGCTTTTATTGTGTTTTAAAAAGAGACACAAAAGCATATTTTTAACATTTTTACTCTGAATCAAATCATTCGTTCTGTTTGTAACGAAAATTGTTCATAACGAAAATTAAATAAAGGTCAAAGCCATGACTACGCCTGCGCCATCTTTATTAACTTAAAAAAGTAAGTTCTGCCAAACATTTTTTTAAATATTTTTTGTGATAGGTAAGTAGCGGCAGTTTTGGCGCCATTGAGAGAAATGATGGTCGAAGTTTTTTCATAACTATGGAATTTCGTGTTTATATTGAGTGAAATTAGTCAATTTTGGTGGCATTTTGTACAATTTTGTTCAGTGAAAGAGCCAACTCTCACTATATGAGCTTGAGTAATGAGGCCACCACTTTACACAAGACCTGACATCACTTATTGACAACTTGAATCCCGATTTTGGTAAATTTCAAAGTCATCACTCTTTCCCGGCTAATTTTGATGTATCAATGGACTTAGCTTGAAATATACAACTTTTTATACGAAACGCTATAGTGGTTCTGTCATAAAAGCAAAAACTATTTCTTTGCGTGGGTATCACGTCGCGATTTGATAACCTTTTTTTATTAAAGATAGCTAATAATTTCGAAATGATCCCATATAAATTTTATCAATATCCTCTTAGCAATTTTTGAGTTATACAAATGCATACATTTTTGCTTATAAGGACGCCATAACTGATGAGGTCGGCAACGTAAGCGAAAAAGTTATGCACCATTAAGTAATTCGGTGATCCGCAAGAGAACGAGAGTGACCGACATAGTCCAGAAAGTCAGCAAGCTGAAGTGGCAATGGGCAAGCCACATTGCTCGCAGAACCGACAACCGCTGGGAAAGAAACGTTCTCGAGTGGCGGCACCGCACCGGAGGACGTAGTGTTGGACGACTTCCAACTCGTAGGACTGATGATCTGGTCAAAGTCGCGGGGAGTCGCTGGATACAAGCGGCTGGTGACCGTGACTTGTGGCGCTCTTTGGGGGACGCCTATATCCAGCTGTGGACGTCCTCCGGCTGATGATGATGATAATGATGATGAAGTATAAATTAAAAAACACCTAGTCGGATCCTGATATAATTAATATAGGACCGATTTGGAAACATGACCTATCTTTCCAAAACACGATCATCAAAATCAGTTGGTTGTAGGCCAAGAAATCAAGCAACCAACATAAATGGAGAATTGAGAACATCCTCCTTTTTTGAGTCAGTTAAAAACAAAGAATTCAAGCGATAATCATAATATAAAATGCCGAAACCTAAGAAATGATAAAATGTGCGTGAAAAGCATAGAAAATGAAAAGCTCCGTAATAAAGCGAAAGACTTTGAACGTGATATAAATTAGTCATGATTGTTAGCAGTTACCACACAATTTCGGCTTCAAATATTGGAAAGATATATCCCTGGCGCCTCAGAAAAATATAAATGAACAAACGGATTAGATTTGCGGGGATGTGTCTAACTTTCTAGATGAAAACGTGTCATAGTTAATTTATTGGTACGGCTCTGGTCTGCATTGCAGGGGAGATAACAAATTGAATTTTCAAAGATTCCATTTCATTCTGCCAAAACTTAAAAAATAAACTTGTATTTCCTTGGTTATATTTTTTACTAGTATTTTTTCTTTTACGTTTTACTGTCGCGTCTGTGGTCTAGCGGTTCAGGTGTTGGACTTGACTGCACGAGGTTCCGGTTTCGAATCCCGGGTCGGGTAACAAAGAGAAAATTTGGTTTTCCCAATTTTCTAATAAAAAAAATATTGGCTTGCCACTATCTTATTGTGGGACTAAGTGTCTTCGGCTAGTCGTGGGTGCCCTGGTTGTGTCTCTGCCTAACTCTTCGGCGATATTGGCGTGAAGGTACTTTTTACTGACTTTTTTAATTAGACATTTTTTCGTCATTTTATCGTAGTGATAGTATTGAGTATTGTTTAACGGAGTGATGGTATTGGTAAGATTCCATTTTAAACATTCTGCCAAAACTTATGAAACTAAATTAGTATTACGTTGGTCATAATATGTTTCGACTTGTATTATTTGTATTTTTTCGGTTTTATTGATTACCGAAATTGAAAAAAAAAATTGAAAAATCAGCAGATTTTTTGTCGCTTTGATGGTAGATGGTATGGGTACAATTCTTAAAAATTTAAAAATCGAAACTTGTTATTTTGATGACTGTATTTTTTTTACTTGTAATTTTTTCTTTCACGTTTTAAAGGCTAGCATTTTTTGAAAATCAGCTATTTTGTTTCGTCGCTGTAATGGATTGATGGATCGTACATAAATTCTTATCAAATGTTATTAATTTTTGTCTATCGGTATCGATATACTTTTTTCTTTAAACTTCACGCTTTTTGCTGTTTTATAATTTATGCTAAATTTACTTCTAAATAATGGCGAAATATTTTTGAAGTGAATATTTTTTTAGCGGCATTGTACACTTTGTGATGGGTAAAAATGTAAAATCGATCTGATCAAAAATTCTTAGACGGAGGGAGAGTAGTCTGGAGAGGAAATATTCCCCTCTCTTTTTACCACGCGACGAAAATGTATGTTTCATGTGCTTTGTTTAGGCGGCGTACAGTGCTTGTACGAATTGTTCCCTAACCATTCCAAAATACTAAAATTGCACAACCTTAATATTTAAGATTTCACTTCTACCGGCACTCCCGGAGTGCCACCAGCTAATTTTTTTATTACTTAAGTTATGCGTGTTGCTTATTACTGTATACAAGGATATAGATAATATAAAGCACTGAAATTTTTAAAAGTTAATACTCGCATCCTTTAGTACCTATCAATTATCATCTTCTAATCCGTCTGAAAAAAATAGGAATGTGTTTTGTATTAATATTATGATTTTTGTGTTTTGTTACATCAAAATGTACATAGCGAAGTTGTGTTGTCAGTGATTTTTCAACCAGTCAAAAAAAAACACATTTTTTTTATTTTTCTTTAATTTTAGTGATATTAGTGATATTCGGGAAAATGGGCGTAAATATGCTATGCTATCTTATATTTTATGTTATATGTTAAATCGTTGCTTTATTATTATTAAATTTCCATTCGTCCATTGTTTATAATCCTATTACTAGGACATTACGCTTAAATCTGTTTAAATGAAATAGTTAGCAGATAGGATCTCCATTGCCGTTTGGTGAGCAAAACACCACAATCAAAGTGAAAGCTCCATTACCCAAGTCAGGGATCGCGAATGGCTGTTTCATTTACGATGTGTTGAACGTAATTGTACCAAACGTGCTCACTATATATAATTATAATAGTTTTAATAATCGTGCCTTATAATATTGCAATAGCATTTTTATCAGTATTGAGAAACAAGCAAAACCTAATAAAAGCCTAATAAAATTAGGTACAAAATTTTCATAAAATTAAACACAATTATTTTTTATAAATTGAATTATAGTTTTAAATTTAAATATAAGCAAAAAGCATTTTTGACAAATAAACATTTTATAAATTATTTTTTTGCTATAATATTACACAGAAAAAAAAACTACATTTAATTTTTCAGGATCTCTTACTGAGCAAAGGCACAGTATAAGTATGACACAGTATAGATATTAAGCCTATTTGATAAAATAAATACTTACCTACGCTCCATTGAAACCATAGGGTTGTCACTTTGTAATAACTAATTAACAAACAAAAAACTTACTTACATATATAATTATTTTTAAACTTTGGCAAATTTGTTCAGATGGTGATATCTATGATAATACAAGTAATATTTACACTGTGGTAAGGGCCTCATCCAACTTTTGCCATTGCAGTCTGTATTTTGCTATATTTATCTAGTTTTTGTCTGCCGTTCAAGAAAAAACATTTCTACTGATGAAAATAAAAAAACTGTAGTAACACTAAAGAGTGCAAAAACAAGGTAAAGGCATAATTTAGTTTTTGTTCACAGCCGACAAAAAATAGGTAAATATGCAAAAAAGAGACAGGAGTGGCGAAAGTTAGAGTAGTCTAAAACGTTCTGTTATTAGCTACCTCAACCACTATATATTACCTACGCTTTTAAAAAATGTGAAAATTTATCC
>NJDD01001102.1:0-26054 GCA_002245505.1 Calephelis nemesis | reverse complement strand
TCACTAGTTACAGTTATTATACTTTTAATAATAGTGCCTTATGAAATTGCAAAAAAATATGCTATTTTTATCAGTATTTAAAAACAAGCAAAAACTAATATTATTATACTTTTAATAATCGTGCCTTGTGAAATTACAATAGCATTTTTATCAGTATTGAGAAACAAGCAATAACTAATAAAACCTATTTCCTTAATAACATTAGGTACAAAATTTTCAAAGAATTAGCAAACTTAATTATTTGTATAAATTGAGTTTACGTTTTAAAATTAATTGTTGTATTTTTTTTATTGTATCATACACTAAGAATATAATAAACTAGCTGTCGCGGCGAACTTCGTTCGACCCATTCAGTTTGTATTGGAAATATTAAAAGGACATGTTACCTAGTTTTTCCCTTTTTCTTATCTTTAAAAACTTCCTTGGTCTATAACTAATAATTCAAAACCAAAAGTAGCCAAATCGGTTCAGCCGTTCAAGAGTGTTAGGGAGACTAATTAACAACAATTGCTTTTTTTTACATTTGTAGAAGATAGATAGCAACAATTACATATTTATGCAAATTATACAGAAAAAAATTAATATTTAATTAGGTAGGAACTCTCACCGAGTAAAGTCCGCTTTAACACTTTGGCTTGTTTTGTCTGCTTTTTGCTAAATTTATCCAGTTGTAGTCTGCCGTTAACAAAATTTGATCTTGCCATTTTTTACCGATGTTAACAAAAATCACCGTAAACAGGAGTAGCGCAAAAAAAAGGTAAAGGCGCAATTACATTTTGTAAAAAAATGGATAAAAAGGCAAAAACCAAACAGGAGTGGTACTTAGGGGATGCCAAAGTAATTTAATATGTTCTTTTATTAGCTACCTTAACCACTATACATATATTACCTACGCTTTTAAAAAATGTGAAAATTTATCCCACGAGGAAAGTGCTTAAATTCATTTGTCTTCGGATTAGAAGATAGACTTCCTGGGGGATTAATGCAGCATTAATAAAGCGAATGTTTTACAGCCAGTGTCACTCGGAAATTTATGACACCCTGGTACATGCATAAAAATCTTTACGTGTAACTTTTACATGGTGAAATAAAAAGAATTACGTACAGTACCTACTACTATTTAAATTACGAGCTTTGGCTTCACACTTTTTACTCTTTTTACACTTTATACTTTTATTTTTAAATTGGCTGACCTAATCTAAATTTAAGCGAAATGATTAATTATGTGTAATAACAACTCTATACATATAACTCTATCTTTAAAATACATTCGGATTTCCGAAACTTAAGGAATTTAGCCAAAGCGCATAATTTAAATAGTACTACTGTAAGCCCTAAAAACATTTTTTTTAGATCTGAGTGGTTACAAATACTTCTTAAAACTTACAAATATTTCAATAATACTTATTGTCATCGAAGAAAGACAACTTTATAAAGTATGCTATAAGGTTGCTTTTGTAAGTGGACATTTAGCAACATGGAAATAATACTGCTATAAGCGTTCATGGTACCCACTTATAAAAAACATTAATAAAATTTAATCGATACATGACATATTTTTGATTACAATGATCGGCTACGAATTTTTCACTGAATACAGAAAGTAAAACGATGGCTATTAATTTTTTTGTCGGTTTGTATATTCACTTTTCACACAAAAACTACTGAACGGATTTCTACAAAATTTTGTGGAGTAGGTAGTAGTATATAGACTGGATCAACATTAAAGGTACCTTTTACTACAAGAAAATCTTTCGTTCCAATCACTAAACATAAAAATTATATTATATATTCATAATTCCGGGTCTGTGTGTTTGTTAAGCTTATTCCAATATCTATTTAAATATTTCTGTATATTAGTATAGACATAACACAAGATTGCTTACTTTGGGATTAGATCAATTTGTCCAAGGAAAAATCAGGTACACGAGTAAATTGATAATAAATAAACACACAAACTATTTATTTAGTGTGCTCACGCAAAGCAATCAACTATTCCAAAGTAATGTGAGTTTTGAAATGCATAGAACAAGTCAAACATTAAACGATATGACCCCAGTGGAAGTACTCTCCATTACATGCTATTTTGTGGGAACGAAAACAAACTGGACAAAGCCGAGCCACAACCTCTCAACTATGCCTATATTCCAAAAGTGCACTGCAAACACTTGAGACTTGACCACGCTCGCGCTCTACAAAAACATAATCAATCACAAGCGTCATCTAGCATTAAATTTTACTAAACAATAATTTGAAAGATGTAAGAAATTCTATTATTTATAGGTGTATGGCAGTTTGAATAGACCGAAATAAATTTGAACGACTTTAAAAGGAGGTTCTGTATTCGAGTAGTATGTCCACGATCATATCAACGAAAGGGTAGGCAGAGACACAACCAGAGCACCGAAGACGACTAGCCGACGACAATAAGTCCCACAATATGATAGGTGCAAGCCTATCGCCAAACGGGGACATATCCAATCAAGGGCAACGTTATTGTTATTAGAAAATTGAAAAAAAAAACTTTTTTTTCATTTTTTTGGTGCCCGACCCGGGGATCGAACCCGGTACCTCAAGAATTCAAGCCCTACGCCGGATTGCCAGACCACAGAGGCGATTATGTATGTATGTTAAGAAATTTATATCATACTAGCTTTTTCCTGCGACTACATATACACGTCATACACATTTAAGTGACTTTTCGTGGTGAAAATCTGTTAAGCAGTTTTTGTGTTAAAAAAGAAAAGACAAACTGACAAAAAAATTGCTTTCGTTCGGGTTCTGTTTTTAATAAATATTTAATATTTCTGTTATTCGAATAGATTTCCCATTTTGAAACAAAAAAAATTATAAAGTATTATTGAATGTTATTATTATATTTAATCATATATATTATCATAATTAGTATTGAATTAATTATCATATGTATTTTAATTTAAACAAAAAAATAACTATATCTATATACAATACAAATGTGGATGGATGTAGGTAACCGGAGAGACCAAGTTTGACATTCCAAGATTGATATTATCCGAGGGTGGTGTCAAGGGTCTCAAAAACTCTGTATGAAAAGGGTAATTAATGTGAAGGAAGCCAGACAGGTTTGTCAGGATTGTGAAGTTTGGCACTCGATACTCTCTGCTTACACTGCAAGGGATTTGGCGTGAATAAATAACTAAAAACAAGGTACAAAATCGTTCACAAAAATATTAGTTTCAAAGGATTTACGTATGCTGGTGTGTACGATCAGCCAATCAACTTTCTCGATTGGATTCTACCGTTATTTTACCAATAACCCTAAAGCGACGATGTTTGCAAAAATTAAACTATCTAAAAAGTGTGTGTGGAACAATTCGTTTGGATTTCCAAATATTCGAATTTTTGCAACATTTCAAGTATTTTTGCAAAATTGTTATTTTTATTATTATTTGACCGCCCCGCTGTCTGAGTGCAAGCGTACACGCTAAGCTCCACCGACTAACTGCGAGGCTCAGGTTCGATTGCCAACTGGAGCAGACATATAATGAACATGATTTTAAGATCAGACTAATGGATTGTGAGCTATATTTAATCTTCAATTATATAAAAATTGCTGTTCGTTAGTCTCGCTAAACGGCTAGAACGGCTGAACCGATTTGGCTAATTTTAGTTTTGAATTATTTGTTCAAATCCAGGGAAGGTATAAAATATAAGAAAAAAGAAAACCAGCGAGGAAACTTGGAAAAACATTTAAATTTTTCCAATACAAACTAACTAGTGAAATTAAGTTCGCCGGGACAGCTAGTAATGTATAAAAGTTCATCAGCTATTAAGCCGTCGAGGTACATGGAAAATTTATTAAAGCGCAGTTAAAAGTAAAACAGCAAAAACCAACTTTAACTGCTTCACTAGGTAATCACGTGACTATGATTATGTCGGCAACGTAGACTTAACAAAATTTATGCATTATGAGTATCGTTCAAAACCCACACAGTAAAATTAATACCAACCATGTCGGTTTGTTATTCGCCGAGAAATCGCATAGGTAGGTAACAGACAAAACAATTAAAAAAAATGACTGACAGTCACATTGAGAAATTACTCTTTTTTATTTTTTGTGGTGGGTTATAAAAATATTAGTTGGATCGTCATTAAAATCCTATAGGACCACCTCGTTAACATACCTTTTAAAAAACGAATCACCTAGTCGCGACGAAATAACAAAATTTGTCTCAGTTTTTTTGGATTTTTTTACGCTGAAATATTTTAACGCTATGCTTGTATGATAGGAAATAAATTGAGTTTTGTATTATTATTAATTATTTTAAATAACTAGCACTCTTGCGCAGAAAGTTGTAAGTGGGGTGTGTGTCTTATTCCATTCTGATTCTAATAATATCAATTGACTTATTCGATAGCTATAAGGTGCTAGCAAAAGCCCGGTGAAGTTGTAAAAACCTGTATCTCTGTCTGGTTGTTTGTCTGTCTGTGTGTCTGTACCCGACCGCAATCCACACCTAATCTACAGAATTGATTGTAATGAAATTTGACAGTGACGAGCTTTATATTCTCAGGAAAGTCATAGGATACTTTTTATCCTACTCACTAAAGGAGTTCCCGTGGGAGAGGGTTCAAAACTATTGGACTATAATTCATTAAAACGTCCGATTTCATTTATTCTTTTTTGTTTTATACTATGTGCTTTACAGATTGTGCCCCAATTTTTTCTATGTGATGCGTTATGTAGTTAAGACATCACAGACATACCAAAACCCAGTATAATGTCACAAAATAACTTGAAATCCGGAATGAATGGTATTTGAACCTACATCCTACTAATACATATTACAAACTTATCTTCACTCCAAGTCTTTCTGCATGTACCGAGTGAGAAAAGAACAAAGTATGCCGGCTTAGCTAGACTATAATAACCTACTAACGCAACGATTAGATATACGAAAAATCAGCCGGCTCCATGTTATTTAAAAATCAATGAAAAGGTTTATTACCTAACATGTCTTGCTTAAAAGCTTGAATACAACACTGTACTGCTCACAAGTGAATATCTTACCCTCAGTTTAATTAACACTAATTGAAAAAGGTTAACCGCATCCTCATAATAGCTATGGGAATAATAAAAATAAATAAAAGAAAGAACGCGTCGATCATGCACGTTTATGAATCAGAATCAGTCCGTCTCAGTGCTGGAATCGTCTTATTCAAAATGTGTTAAAGCGCTTTAATTGCTTATTAAGCATTTGATCACATTTATTACCACGCCTTTCTATTTTATCAGTGTGTGATTCATCATACTAATAATATAATTAATACACAAATATCATTTCATTAAAATTGTGGTCATCATAGTTTTGTTGTAATATATTTTTATCTGACAATTACATATACATTCTTTTAATCAACATATAAAAAATAAATATTTATTTTTTTATAGTCGAAAACCGGAAGAATTTAGTACAGTAATACCGACGTAAACGGTAAAGAAATGAATTAAAAAAACATTCCTAGGCTTAAAACGAAAGGTTTTCTTTATTTAAAATTTGTAACCAAGTAATATCTGAGTTTTTTCTTGGCGATAAACCTGAAGGAATCAAGGTGGAGGAGCCACTGACTGACCCAGAAGAAGCATATTAATATTTGCTAATTGCTCTAAATACTTGCAGGTTACCTACTGTTAATGATAAAAAACTGGCTTATCTCAAAATTGATAGCCTATAATAAAATAAAACCGGCCAAGTGCGAATCGGACTCGCGCACGAAAATCACGTTTGTTGTATGGGATAATAACATTTACTTTATTGTTACTTAAGTATTTATTTATTTTGAAAGGTAATAAAAAATAAGTAAATATTCTGTGAAAATTTGAAGCGTCTACCTGTTTGCTGTTTTTAATACTGAGCAAAAAAAATACGAATAAATACGGTACTTAATATATTTTTTTACTGTTTAGTATTTGTGCGTTTTAGTATAGCGGCAACCGAAATACTTCCTTTGTGAAAATTTCAGCTTTCTAGCTATCACGGTTTGTGAGATAGACAGACATTGCAGACAGACAGATAGCGGAGGCTTAGTAATAGGGTCAGTTTTTACCCTTTAGGTACGGAAGCATAGAAAGTGAAATCTCAATATTATGAAATTGACTGCAGCAGTCACTGCAATCAAACTCAACAGATATGTATGCAATACGATCGATTTTTTTCATTTTTTGTATGGGAAAGGTCAGCGAACAAGCACATGGCAGTCCTGGTGGTAAACAGCAACCTTCAGACACCATAGATTTGTGCGTCACTGCCCTGTGGTCCGGATATCAGGCTTATTGTGTAAATCTACCGACTACCCTACTTTCTAATCCGAAACATGGCAATTATGGTGGCAAGAATAGGTAAGGCGGTAGATCCCTCCCCGGGCATATTGCTGTAGCATTATACCACCAGTGACACGTTATAATAACCTGTAACTTATGCTCACATCTTACGATCTACTTGGCAGGGAGGCAGATAGTTTATTTTACTCATATTTAAAACAGACTGTTATTTCTATTAGCTCAGCCTTATTTGTTAAACCAAGCAAATTTGTAGCAGTTGTGTTAAACCAAGATTCTAAGCTACAGGATGATGTGGACATTACAGTTTATGTTGTGTGAAGGAAGTGGGCATACGTAATTGTGGCGAATGGACACAATGAGGGGAATTGGCCAGTGCGTCGATTGTTGTGCGACCGACGCCCGCACCCATTACACATTGATTGAATGAATGCGTGACTTTAACAAACAAGTTACTACGCTGGCCAAACGAACCGTGACCGTTTCGCGAGTTCCATCATAATTCGTTGCTTTCATCAACACATGGTGCTCTCAAATCTCGATTTACGGAGCGTTGACTGGCCTATTTGGGTTAAATTCAAAACTATGTATTAATACGTGATGCCAAAACTTTGGACACCGTTTTTACGAAAATTGCGCGGACGCAGGAGCATAAAATTTGACACACTTATAGTTTATGTGTAGGAGACACTTCTCCTTCTTCTTCTGCACTCAGAACGCTAATATTTTTCAATAATAATGCTTATAAAGTACATTAAATCAATAAATAAAACATTACCCACACTACCATGCATTTGACTCACACAAACAAATATATTAGTGATAACGATGAAAGACAGATGGCGCACTAAAAAATTTGAAAACAAAGTAGTTGGGCTTGAGAAATGAAGATGGCGTTCTTATCAACAAGATATTAAAATTTATTATGATCGAATTTCGAGCAATGAGCGACCACTAGTTGCATTAAATATTTGTAAGTTTCGATAATGACTATGTAGTTTAACCGGTATATTTATTTACGAAGCGTTAACTGGTCTATTTCCTTAGAATTTAAAACAACATATTGCATCAAATATTTATCTATGTTTATATAGTCGAATATTTTGGAGTTTAATCGATATTTTTAATACGAAATGGATTAAATATTACATTTTTTTAGAACGCGTAGATTTTTAATACATAAAAATAAACCCGTTAACGTTGGTTTTCGCATTACGTTTGAACGGATGGACCAACTTTGCTAATTCTGTTTTGGTTGTGTCAGTGATTGTCAGAAGGATTTTATGAAAAAATATCAATATTCATAATTATGATAGGATAATATCTGTCTGATCAGATAGTTGATGATAGTTTAGCTTAAGACCTAGTGAAATTCTTATTTTACCCTATTTTTCAATAACAACTAGACACGTAATGAAGAAAAGAGACAAGACCCTAACTTTGAAATAACTGTTGACACGTATTTATAGAAAAGTAAAGGTACTTTTCTATAAATATCTGTGTGAATTAAATAAGTTTCTAGAATCGATACTTGTTATCGTCTGCACTTGATGGAATTCCATTGTATACACACTTTTTTGAGGTAAACACTTGTACTTGCAATGTATAGTGGATAAGTACAAGTGTTTATCTCAAAAAAGTGTGTAAAGATTCTAGTTCGATTCACGTTCTATATACGAACAATAATATAATATAGCCCGGTGAAGTTGTAAAAACCAGTAGCAAAATATTAGCCATTTCAAAAAAAAAACAATAATATTGTTATCTTCACTTTCGTTACAAATAGCCTGATAGAATTTCACATCAAGATCGTGATGGCCATAGCGTGTACAATTGACGAGCCGGGGCCGTGCGACAGGTCTACGATTATGAACGCATTCTGCACGGTGGTCGCAACCTGTCGCCTCCATTCCACGGGACTACCATTTTAGAATTATGCATGTAATGGAAATTCCTAACACACCTGCTCTGTGTCTCGTGCTGTGGCCGATTATTGCTAACCATGAAGCACCAATGGTAAAACTTCATAATATATTGAGTCCCAAGAATGCTAACATTCCTTTAGTATACAATATTTTAGCGTTTTAAGAATACGGTTTCTTACGATTTCAATTTCAATAAGTAAGTCATCTTAAACATAAAAAAAAAATAGTACTATGTTCCTGGATTTTCTTGGGTTTCCATTTTTATCAGATCTATACTCAAAAAAGATTTTTATATCAGATATATTTTTATATCAGAAAAGATTTTTTTTAATCGGTTTACATGTGACAGAAAAATCGATTGCTTAAAAAATATATGTATTATAAAAAATATAGGTATTGAACCTACGACCTTCGCTTTCACTAAAAGCTGGTTAAAAATAATTTATTCTACATACCTAACTTACGCGGTGTAGCGAAGTAGATTAAAAGCACCAGAGCTTTTGATGTATCATCTATATTTACGTAAAAGTACAAATACGATACTAATAACTGTTAAACTTGATCAGTAATAGACCAAAATTTGTGAACAAAAAGAAAGAACTTTTTTTTATATTTTTGATGAGAATTAAGGAATGTCGAGTAATGCTCACATTGTAGGAGTAGGACCTATCTACACGATGACATGCTTCACTGCGTCATTCGACACAACAGGTGGAAACGCATGAATGCATCACAAAACAGTTCCGAGACTGTTTATTTTTGTCATGATTCTTCATTCTTGAATAAAAATCTCATCAAAGTAAATCCTAAATGTATGATCTAGTCTTAAAATATGTTTAACAATATCATCAGAAAATATTACAGTACGAGAATATCATAGAGTTATAACATGCCTATATCCTAAAATAAATTAAGACAAACGAATAAGAAGTTAAGTACACAACATACGTCAAATAAAGAATTTTATAGAGTGCTTACTGCAAAAATCTTAATATTTGAATGATTTTGATTTTGAAAAAAAGAACAGAAATTTATTTTGTTTAAACAGTAATTAATTATCGTAACAATTTCGCAGTTATAACCATTTGTCTAGTAATATTACTTAACAAAATTACCTTACATCTACTTAACAAAAACTTGGAATATCATTTTCGTTAAAACTGTTATTTTTTATTTGGCTGAATTTCGTACACAAATCAAATTAAATTTGATATATAGTGCTTTAAATAACGTAAATACTTAACACGTAAGTAGATATAGACAGAGCCTTAGAAAACCTACTAACTTTACAATTTTCGACTTCTCATAGGCTTTTGACTGTGTCCTACATTCTACATCTATTGACATCAAAATTAGCGTGGTCTCAGCGGGAGCTGCATGAATAGGCTTATAAAATGCAAAGCCTCCTGTAAAGCAATGTAAGAACTTTTCACATAGTATCCACTAAAAGCTTCATTCGACAAATGTATGTATAATAAATTTATATGTTACCATCAATCTCCTTCTTTAATAAATTTCGAAATAAAGAGAGGGTTATATTGTTATGTTCCTATATATTTTTTTATGTTTACTAGTATATTTTTAAATAGATTTTCAAGCTCATTTTCTTGTTTGAAAGAGCATAGTTCTTAACCAATCCCACCAAGTCCGAACCTTATGGTGGAAACTGGAAAGCCAGAGAAATCGAGAAAATTGCTCAACTTTCGTGTAGTTTTATAGCATTGTTATTATAATCAAAGTCGGTTTCTTTGCAGTTTAAATGCACTCAAATTATAATTACACGATTAATATTAGTCAGATATTACGTAACATGAATTTGCATGTTTTGTCACTCAAAACATTCGAGCAACTTATATTACAAGCTTTCATTCAATTTGAAAATTCATAATCTAAAAACGCGGTGGTATACTGTAAAGCAGATTACAGTTTCTCACCCTTGTTGAGATCCGTGCTGAAGGGTTAGGTAGCCGATATCACTTTAGATAATGACGTATAACTTACAGGCACAGTCACCCTTTTATTCGTTATTTTATAATACAAAAATTTTAATTCATTACTGCATAATCAGTAATTAAGAAAGAAAGTTCTAAGGTTGTGTACGTTTATCTAAAAATAATAAGCTCAAAATTACTGGTTTTGAAAACGAATGGATTGTTTCATGAATAAAGTTTAGGTGTATAACTCAGCAATATTTTGAATTAATTAGGTCAGGTATGACAGTGAGTAGATATCGCATACATCATACCGTCTACCATATCTACTGGTGTAATCCGCATAACTTAGTGAATTTTCCGATAGAGCTAAATCAAATCTGACTACATCTAGTATTTTGTGGGACTTACCTCCATTTCCCGCGTTTGTGATTGTCACCCAAAAATCAATGGTCTTCTCAGGTCCTAATTCTTCATAGTCCCATTTCTTTTTAACTTTCACAACACCACTGGGTTCAACGGTAACCCACGGATTTTCATCCCGAATTTTAAAGGTCTCTCGATCAGTCTCTTTTTCTAATGTAAACACAGCACGGCCTTCAACTTCACCATCGGCTTCAGTAAACTCAATACGTTTAGTTGGACGCACCGCACGCGTCACACGCCTTTTTTGACGATTAAGTGGCAGTAATTCTTTTCGGTCAATAACGATAAACTCGAGAAATATCTTAGCCGGTTGGCTTTTCCGAGGTGGAATTCCAGTATCATGCGCAATCACTTCCAATTCAGCTTCCTCACCATCTGGTTCACCCGCCAATATTAACTCTCCTGTTTGAGGTACAATAACTGCAAGGTTACTAGGAGACTTCAATGAGTAATAGACACGATCGCCATCGGCGTCACTAGCCTTGACTTTGCCAATGTTAGAGAATCGCTCCCGGTGTGCAGTGCCGTTATGACTACTTTCATCCAAAGTGCCATTTACAGCAAAATAGTATACTCCTTGATCGAAAATTGGATCGTGATCATTTTCATTAGCGACATTAACTCTAACATTGAGGTAAGCTTTACTCGCTCCTAGTAAATCTGTTGCTTTAATAACCAAATTATAGACATTGTTGATCTCAGCGTCTAAAGATTTAAGAGCAATTATTTGCACATCACTGTCTGTCACAACAGATTTAACGTCTGAATTTCTTCGTTTCAACTTGTCTTGTAGTGCAAAAATAGAATCTTCATTTCCTTTAACGATTTTATAAGCTATAGGTCCTATATTAGTTATTGCGGTGGCACGTATAGGTGGAATGTCTACGGCTGTTCCTATAGGAGAGTTTTCTGCTATTTCTCCAACAAAATCATTAGTTGTAGGAAAATTAAGCATTTTACGACGATCCATAACCAATAGCCGAAGAGAATGTGCCGAGCTGCTGTATGGTGTTTGCTCCAAAACCGCAAGATTTAATGGTTGATTCAGCAATGGCCCTAAATCGGCAGTCGTCATAAGAAGTCCGTCATCGAGTAGTGTGAAAAACGATGTATATTCTGGATCCAGGAGAGTGTATTTGGAATGGTTACCAACGAAATGTTGGACGGCGTGACCAGGGCGGACATCATGAGGCAAGAGGATGAGTGCACTAGATTCTATCGCAAAACCTAATATTGCGTAGAGCAACGCTCCTCCCGCCAGCACGCTGCGCGCCATTGCTCAGGTGTTTTTATTTTTTATTATCCCAACATCTCCATCTGAAACAAATATAAATGTGTCAACTTATTTTTGTATTCACATTTGCCAGACATTTTTTCTAACCTAAGATTTTGATATGAGGTTATTGCGCCTAAGATAACTCAGTTCTTAAGATGGTCTATTTTCGAAATTTTGTATTTTTTAAAGTTTGAAAGAGTGTAAATTACTACCATGTTTCGTAAGTAGTAATTAAACTCATTCAAACTTGGCACTTACCTTACATTTCTTAATTATAAACACGTAACTAGTTACTAACAAATATATTATGTTTAATTCCAAACTTTGTAATAGGTAAATATGGTACAGTAAATTTTATACAACTCTACGATCATTAACGATACGATCAAAATTATGTTTAGGTACATTTGTTATGTACATTATAAATGTACAGTTAGGTACATTTTGAAAACCTGTACATCTTATGTCTGAAATTCTTTGAAATACCGAAAAAACACACTGAAAAGTGAATCACTACATACAAAGTCGCTTTCCGTTTTCTATCCCTATGTGTGCTTAGATTTTTAAAACTACACAAACGGGTTTGCATGCGTTTTTTTAATAGATAAAATTATTTAAGGGGAATGTTTTAATGTATACCTAAAATATACATAACAAAGAAGTTTGTTTACACGTTCGAAGCTGGGACGGGCTGCTAGTAAGCGATAAAGATATATATGTATACTATACACCAAATTACTTGAACCTTTACATTATTAGATCGTTAATTGTTTGCACTTAACAACAATAGAAAATTTTAATTTTTAAATATTTATTTCAGCTTATAAAGGGAAGATTTTACATCGTAACTGCAGCAACGAAATCTTCAATTCGTAAACACTTTTTTATAACATTGAACTAGGTAAATATATCATCAATATCAGGATACCTGAGCAATTTAAACCTATAGTGAGATTGAACCTAACTTAAAAAACTGTAATACTAGGTATCTACAGGTTCATGAGGAAAAAACAACTGCAGTTTGCGAAAAGGTTAACTAAACGAGAAATTGAGGTAAAAGAAATAATGGACATAATACCTATCTATTATGTCAGAATCGGTATTGTTAACGCTTGTATGATAACCGTGTTAGGGGTCATGGGTGACTAATTATATCAGTCCTACCTACGTGACATTGGATATGGCATGGGATTAATACAAAGTCAAGTAAGTAGGTAAGTAATAGTTCAAATACCTGCTTGATTTTGAATGTTGAGACGTTTTAATACACTTCAGAATACGCAAAATACCTACACTGCAGTGTCAAATTGAACCTTGGAATACTTTAGTACATGTTTATGAGTAGGTAATCTGTGTTTTTTTTAATAACATCAATAATCAAATTTTAGCCCCCGGCGGAAAAAAAAGTTTAACGTGTCTGTATTTGTATCTGTGACATCATAACTTTTGTACGGATGGACCAATTTCGATGCGGATCTTTGAAAGCTGAATTGATCGAGGTGATACTCATCTACATTGCATGTAGGTGAGTCTTGTCGAGGTTTATTGAAAAACCTTTAATTTTAGTGTTGATGAAATAATTATATAGCTAATGAAAGTTACAGTCAATTAAGACTGTTAATTAGTCGTAGACATAAAGTAACTCTCAATAAAATCTCGCACGAGATACACCTTTGACCTTTGACCTTACCAAAACTCAATAGGTACTATTTCATATTACATACCTATCTATCTATATAACTGTAAATGTTACATTGTAACTTTCCATTTCAATTGCAACAAATTATATTTAAAATAGGTAGGTATCTATTGTCATATATTTATTATATATGTTTTTAAGATAACGTTTTATTTAACATTTGTAACACGCATCAATACGAAAATATTTGATAAGTAGCTACTTAATTACAAACTTTTCTAGATTCATCTAATATACATCTATACCTAGGTAATTGGGCTAGCCAAAGTTAAGAACGAAGAAGATGCCACCGCCCATGGAGATTTGCAAATCGGTCTGCAGCTGTCACGCGATATCGACTTCTAAAATGTTTGTTTATTGGCATTCTACCTAAGTCACAAGTCGGAACCTCTAGGAAAACCGAGTTAAAGTTAATTTCTTAATCAAATGAAATTTAAATTAAACTATAAACAAACAACCCAGCTGTTTATGAACGCTTGAAAATGATTATTTTGTATGAGACAATTTCAAATCTTTGTATTTGCTTAGTTTAACCGCATTTAGAGATGAAAAGTTCATAACAATCACGCGCCCTGAATTTCGTGTTTGTGTAGGTTAAGATTTTGGTTGCCTCAGTAGGATTAATAATAGTATCATGTGACGACTATAAAACGTAGAATGCGCACTATGTGTGGCATCAGTGAGCAACGTCTGCGACAGCATCAGTGTTGGGCGGCAGCCGGCACACATGCATAGGGAGCTTTATTTAGGCGGCAGGCGGCAACGCCGTTCGCCGCCGCCGATCAATACCCTCGTTGCGCCGTCGCGCGACGATTTGCGAGCAAATCTAGACTGTATGCGCTCTAGATCAAAACGCACCATCAAATATTCACACACATTTATAACTGCATGCAAAACCACGCTATATTAACACTTAATTACAAAATGCACTTTTCATTTAGAACCATTAGAAATTAATGGAAAATGCCACTAATTCTAATGAGATTTTTGAAATATTTATTTTCAAAATTTTATTTGCGGATTCAAATATAAAATCACAACACAAATCACATTTTATTCAATACTAAACACTGATATTTATCGCAACCGTTGACATTTTACATGAAGAGTTTTCTGCAAAAATAAACGTAAACAATATGCACTGTCACAAAATTAAGAACCTAAATAAATTCGGAGTACTTAATTTATTATTTTATCATTTATAGAATGTACATTAAAATACCTACGTAGTAAAGAATGGTTATCACAAATTCCGATATCGAAGTATTCTATGAACGCGTTAAGACATCACATACGAACGCGAATAGCGTCAAAACGCGACTGGCGGAGTCCGGAGACAAGCGCGGCGCGCGCGCGTATCGAGCGTAGCCACCCGACCCCGCGGCGGCGCCACCCTCGTTTTTGCCACCCTCGCGCTGCTACACTTCTACAATCTAGTCACTATACACTACGAAGTATGGCTTGAACAGTGAACACTGAAAGTACAACCATCGGTCCTTCGCCTCTAAACTTCTTATATTACCGAACAGTATCGGCTGGGAGGACTATTTAAAAGTGCGAACCCGCAGTTTCCATACGAATGGATATTCAAAATATTTTTAAAGTAAAATATTTTTGGGATCAAAAGTCTTAAAACATTACATGTCTCTTTGAACAGTAGGCCGCTTGTAAAAGTGTCACTTAAAGAGAATTTCAATTTCGATTTTTAACCGAGTTCCAAAAAGGGAAGGTTCTTAATTCGGCCAATAAGTATATTTCTTTATGTATGTACACCGATTTACGTACCTAAGTTATTCTTTTTTTTCGAATTGGTCCCACAAAAATTTGATTCAGTTAGGCTCATTAGTTTTTATTTTAATAGCATTTTTTTATCTACTTTCATCTATCCCGATCTTTATTTTTATTATATTAAATAATATTAGCAATAAACTAAAAAGTAATAAATAAAAATAACTACGTTAATAAAAACCAACATCAAAACTAAAAAGTAAAAATTATAGATTTAATCTTAATTATTTACTACCTATTATTTAAATATGCTAATTATTAATAAGTTTGAAGTCGGTGCCAAGCCTTAAACTAATAATTATATTTTAAGTAAGTAATAAATTAGCATTGCGCCCACTTCAAACCTATAAGGAAATGGCAATATTTATATTTGATAGTACCTATACAGATAGTATACAATTAATATTGAATATTCATTATTTTTTACATTTTAGTTATGAAGTCGGTGTTTTTTAACGTATCTTATTATTTTTATCAGATTTTTTTAATGATTTTGGAAAGCAAACAAGCAGACGGATTTCCTGATGGTAAGAAATTCACGCCGCCTAGAGACACCAAAGGTGGTAATGGTGCGTTGCCAACCTGAGGCTGAGATGTTTGGCCTCGAGCAAAAGTAAGTTCACCGGCTACCTTACCCTCCGAACCGAAACACGTCAACGGCAAGTATTGGCGGTTATGGTGGCAGGAATAGGTAAGGCGGTGGTACCAATCCGGGCGAGTCGCTGCTAAACTTTACCACCTAGTAGGATGTCACGGTGTTAGTGACTGTAAGCCTATGCTCGCCTTTTCGAACTGCCTGACAGGAAGGCAGATGGTTTATTCCCCGTGTTGGTCCGGGCTACCAACACGGGGAAAAAGGGTAATGGGTGTTTACCAATTATTCTACCAAGGATATCGAAATCACTCAGAAAACTCAGACTATATTATCCTAAGTATATCTTAATTTTGTAGGCTATTCAAATTGAAATAATATTTACATAATTCAATATAAAACCTTTAGATTTAAATTTCTACAACAATGTAGGTATAGCTACTCAAACAATCTGATATCACGTAAAAAATTAAGTAACTTTCTTTATAGGTATTTGCGGCTTCTAAAATAATAAACCAGACAACAGACTATTTTACCTATAACTACATTAAACTCTCTCGCAAGCGTTACAAAGAGGATTTTTATTCTCTCGTTTATTTTTTTTAAATTAGGAAGTTATTTTACTTTTATTGCTGTCCATTACCATAGCTACTTTCATTAGTTGCGATACCTGCCTATATCGAAATAATTTCCCATCACTGCCACCAACATTAGCCGTCTGAGCAAATTAATTTATAAACAGTTTTTGACGATTATCTAGTTAATCCTTTGGGAGTAATTTTAGCTAGGTTTCAGTCTAAAACATATAATTTGATCTGCTGTTTTTTCAAGTCTCGCGGGATTACTACCTAAAGGTAATCAAAAAAGTCTAAACATCAGGTAATTAGAATTTTGCATTGAGTAGGTACCTAGTTTTTTGATGTTCCAAAGTTTGATTTTTATAAAATATTGTTTTAAGATCTTCTTTAGTTAAAAAATATTTTTTTTTTGTTTTTATAATAACGATAAACGATAATAAGCATAAATAGGTAGTTTAATGGATAATAAATAAACATAAACCTAAGAAAGTCAATTTAAAAAAAAATAACTAAACAGAATAAATATACAGCAGAATTGAATAATCCAGACTTGTATATGTTATAGATGCAGAAGTCTATCTGACTGTTGCTCTTTTACGGCTTAACGGGAGAACCAATTTGGAAAAAAATAATAGTGTATATACATATAGCCAAAGATCCAAATTAAGACATACGATTTTTTAAAAAACCAGCTGTACGATTACGATTTTTTAAAGACTAATACAGGGGTTGCAAGTTTGCATGAAAATCGTAACTATTCGCGGGCTAACAGCTAGTTTTATAGTTTTATATCTGTTGTTCAAAACTTATCGGCGCCGATTATGGAATCGGTGAGTCTGTTGATATTATCCTTAAACCACACGGTGTCCACCCCTTCGACAGGTACCGGGGCTGACAGACCGCTTTCGCACACATCTACTGCCCCAGCGGCGCTGGATTTCGCGATGTCCCACGCAATAGTGAGCTGCAAACCGTCTGAAGTGCTGCATGGAGACACTGCGTGCACCACTTCGGGATCCCATTATGACCGGATGTGCAAGATGCAAAACCCACACCCCTCCTTGACTCCTCTTGGACAGAAAAGGTTACTGAGGAGCGGCCACCCTGGTCCAGTTGGTTTCGCGCTGGTTCAAGACTTCCATCTCTTGAGACTAGAAGGAAAAGTCCTAGGCCCTAGGCGTGTTCATCTTGGCACCGACTTCAGACCTATTAGTAAATAGCATATGTCAACTATAGGTGGTACATAATTAATATTAAGGATTTCTATATTTTAGTTTTGAAGTCGGTTTTTTAACGCATTTATTTTTATTTAATACTTTTTAGGCTATAGCTGAAATGATTTAATTTAGTAAAAATAAACATCGAGATAGGTGAAACTAGATAAAAAATGTCCATAAAATAAAAACAAAATGGGCCTACTTGAATAAATTTTTTATGGAACCAATTAAAAATATTTCGCATTAAACAAAAAAAGATTTATGTAAATCGGTTCAGAAACCTCAGAAAAATCGGTATACATATAGATATAAAAAATGTACTGGCCGAATTGAGAACCTCCTCTTTTTTACAAGTCGGTTAAAAATGAATTAATACTTGTATTTAAGAAGATATTACGAGTATTTGTTTAAGAATTTGACTTAATAAATTACCTTGAATAAATCAACTTAAACGCTACTATTGCTAGAGCCAGGGTCAGCTTTATTTTTGAAACCATATTTTTTATTAGTAAGTGTTTGATGTAGCATCTTTGCTTGCTCAGGTTTTTTTAAATAGTTAAAAAGTATTAACTCCCACTTTACCATGTTAACTGATAAGCAGTTTCGTTCGTCTGTCCATTAATTCCCCGTCAACGAAATAACGCGTTGAACGAAGGCATTAGATGGGAATTGACAGAATGTTTCGCCAGATCTATAAAATTTGCGACTTCAAATAATTGAACCCATAGTAAATCGACTAACATCATTGAAAGACCGTTGCTTTCCTTAAAATGGATGAATTTGTTTTAATTTCTTGATCGCACTCGGCTTTTGATCGCCGGCATCGCCACCCGGGGATGTTGTTGCGGTTACCCGGAGCCTGTATATGTGAAGTTCCAATTTGGAGGCTCCGGGTCAAACTTGGAGAGGTATCAACGCTAGTTAAACCTATGCTACCCTACCCATCGGTCTGAAACACGACACTGAATAGTGTATTGAGAATAGTTAAGGCGGTGGATCCCTACCCAGGCAATTTGTTTGATCTAAGCAGTGTTTAAATAAAGTCGATTAAACACCGAATATATCTAGGTATATTATAGTAAAATAACTTCAATAGTACGAAAGGTACACATTCAGACATTAATATACATATAATTACTTTACTTTACTTTTTAAAAACACCTCCTGTTTCTTCCTTTCCTGTAGCCCAGCACGGTTACGGGAACACTAATGAACCCATATGTTATTATTTTTTTATGATATTGAAAGGCAAACAAGCAACAGATGTAAAATAAGCCTTTATTTTGCTAATTCCGCGTAAGCAGTGTAACTGTTGTGGCAAATAATCCTCCAAACGACACAGAATGTGACAAGCCTAACTGAGGTTCCCACCGCCCACCTCCGCGACCAGAACACGAATATAGGAAGAGCTCGGGAAATAATATAGATTGTCACGTTCTTCACATGCGACAACCTTACCTAAAGTTCCCACCTCCCACCACCGCGACCAGATCACAAACAGAGTCCGAACACGGGAAACAAAACCACTTGTCACGTCCCTCGCCAACTTTGTCGAAGCACTCACCACAGAGAACACCAAATCTCACTCGACGTACGTTTCGCCTCGACACCGAGGCATCCTCAGGAAATCGACTGTACCGTACAAACGACGACACAAAAGACAACAACAACCAAGCACACAAGCATAAGAACAAACAAGCAGACGGATTTTCTGATGGTAAGAAATTCATGCCGCCTAGAGGTAGGCCGCCTACCAAAGGTGGCAATGGTGCGTTGCCAACTTGAGGCTGAGATGTTAGGCCTCGAGCAAAAGTAAGTTTACCGGCTACCTTACCCTCCGAACCGAAACACGTCAACGGCAAGCATTGGAGTTTATGGTGGCAGGAATAGGTAAGGCGGTGGTACCAATCCGGGCGAGTCGCTGCTAAACTCTACCACCTAGTAGGATGTCACGGTGTTAGTGATTGTAAGCCTATGATCGCTTTTTACGAACTGCCTGGCAGGAAGGCAGATGGTTTATTCTGCAAAGGAGCCCGGACCAACACCGGGAAAATTTTGAAATTCTATCGGGATTTCACCGTATGACGTTAAAAATACTTGAAAGATTTTATCTGTTCTTTAGTATTTATTAAGAAACAGGGCTGCCATTCAAAATCTAAGCTGTGTTTATATTAAAAAGTAGTTAAAATAACTAACTTTTATATGTGTCTGAACTATTATATGTTTCTATAATGAGACTTTTTTATGTGAGAGGTTAGCGAACAAAGACACGTCTCTCCTCATTGTAAGAGATAACCCTGGCTTCTATACACCATAAGTCAGTGGTGCCTAGGTTTACTGTGTGTGTGTGCTGTGAAGATCGACTTTTAGAAATTAACGGGTTTAAGATCGACAGTTCTTTTTTATGTATTTTTTTTTATTAGCTGTTCGTAGTAATACCTAACACGTATATATATTATCATTTATTTGTATATTGTAATCATAAGTAATTATTAGCAGTATTACGTAGTTTCTTTCTATTTACACACATTTGTAGATAAAAATTATTCGAAATTCGAAAATAAAATCTTGCAGGTACTAACTGACTTAACCTCTAAGATCGACCATGGAACCTCTCATGATCGACCGTTTGAGCACCACTGCCATAAATGATACAGGTGTGTCCTGTGACCGGGATGTTAGACCAATTATGCAAGACGTGTACCTACTCTACCCTTCAGGCTGAAACACGACAGTCATTATAGCGACAGGATTAGTTGAAGTGGTAGATACCTAAACTGGCAAGTTGCTGCACAGCAATCGAGCTATCAAGTAAGAAAGAAAAAAGTTTTTATGATATGAAAGTGCGGGAGGTTTATATTTTTTGTAATAAGTTTCCTGTTCCTCACATTGTCAAGTAAATATCTAATCTAAGTAAAAAGAAACCTAGCACCCCACGCTTTTATACAATTAAATGTTTTTTTTCACATCATTTATTCGAACTTCGAGAAAATTTTTTTCTTAGATTTAGTTAAGCTAGTAAGAAAAACGAATTTGTAAGTTATTCATACTATTGTTTTTATTGTTGTCAGAACGAAGTTCCTTACGGCAGGCTTGGAGGAGATAGATATTTTGCTGCGCGACCGAACTGAAACAAACGTGATAGTAAAAACCGTAAGAAAAAACCGTTAAATAAGTCGTGTGCCGTCGCGACAGTTGCTGTGCGACCGAACTGTAAAAAATCTAATATTAAAAACTGTAAAAAAAAGTCCGTGGAATAAAACCGTTAAATGAGACGTGCGCAGGCGTGACAGTCATTTACACAAGCGAGTAGTGTACATAATACTTTTCTCTTTTTCCCTCACTCCACTCCGCCAATGCATAGTATATCTATTCTCATGAATTATGTCGATTCTATATTAGCCGAAGGAAGTTCGTTCCTACCTGGTGACCCCCGACACCACATTTATATTTTAGTCTTTAGCAAGACAAGAATTGTAGCAACGAAAGATCGGATTTTTAGTGGGTAGGTACATTACCTACAAGAAATAAATATTCCTGGACAAATGACACAATTTGACGTTACCCCCAAGTAAGGTAATTATTATTTTTTATGATATTTGAAGGCAAACACGCAAATTTCTTGATGGTAAGAAAAACAGGCTGCATAGAGACACCAAAGGTGGCATGGCGTGTTCCCTGCATGAAACTGGGATGTAAGGGTTCGAGCAAACTAAGTACACAATAACATCTTACATCCCATTGGCGCACTTACCTACTCCACTATTTTCTCGCGAGGTTTTCTTAATACTAGGTAGGTATATCTGCTAAGATATATATTCTATCAAATTATTGATGTCAAGGGCGATTTCGTTTAAGATTAAACACTCTTGATAAATGACGTGTTTATTTGGTTAATGGGTATGTTTATGAAAACACCTTCGCAAATAGTTCATTAAGTATTTTTAAGTGCTGAAAAATGACCATAAAAAGTGCTAATGTGAGTTTTTCTAAAGATTGTTGTAAGCTATTGCTGACTTTTTAATAGTATTTTTTAATTGATACCTGCCATCATCTGTCATTCTGAACTAATTTTTAGAAAATAATTTTATAATAGATGAAATCCAACATTATTTTAGTGTTGGTCCGGGGCCTCTGTGTAAATTAGACTATCTTCTTCCCTGCTAGGCAGCTCGTAAGAGGCGAACTTAGGTTACATGGGTCATTACCAACAAGACCGTTGGTGGTCGAGGGCTGTGTAATATCTTGTCCAGCTAGAGATCCACCACCCTACTAGTACTTACTCTACTTATACTATAAGAGTAAGGCGATCATTTAACTAGGCAAAGTCGCAGAAATTTACCACGTAGTTCATGATCATGGCTCACATTAGAAATATTTTTAAACTATAATAAATCTTATAACGACCCTAAGTCAGCAGGTGACAGAGCTAATGTAACCACAATTACATTACATACATACACACATGCCTTGTTGGACGAGGGGTTAGCGTACACAACTAATTGTACCGGCCAACCGACTCGGGTTCGAATCCCGACATAGAGCAGGCTTTTATGTGATGAATATTGAGATGTCTGGCTGTTAATTAAATTTGTTCCGCAATATATTTAAGTGACCGCCTCTGTGGTCTAGCGGTCAGGTGTTGAACTAAAGACTTGACTTCCATGAGATTCCGTTATCGATTCCTGAGACGGGCAACAAAGAAAAAAATTATGTTTTCTAATATGAACCACGTTGCCCGGGATTGTTCTCATTGTGGGACTTAGTGTCTTCGGCTAGTCGTGGATGCCGCGGCTGTATCTCCACCTAACTCGTCGGGGATACGGGCGTGCATATTTATATACGTACTAACTGACCCGGCAAACGTTGTTTTGCCATAGCAATTATTTCCTGGGAAAAATAGATGTTGACCGATTCTCAAAATTTCATGAGAATCGGTCGAGCCGTTTCGGAGGTGTACGTGAAGAAACATTGTGACACGGTAATTTGAAATATAAGATTTCTATGTATTAGTATCGTTAACTTAAACCGATAACATGAGGAAAATATAATTTCCTTACTTTGGGGGTTAATTCTGTGGCCTGGTGCTAAAAGCCAACATCAAAAATCATTATTTCCAGCAATGAGCGTTATAGCAATGAGTCTGCATACATAGTTATTATTTATGTGTTATGTACTAGTATTGCAAAAATATTTTACTTTTATTTGATTTATGTTTTTAAGCAAATTTATGAATTAAATTCTAATTTAAGAAAAAAATAGTATTTTGGAAAATATTAACAACTTAAGCCCCATTAGCTCTGATTATTACGTTACTTCCCAATTAGGTATAAAATTAAAAAGGCCAATGTAGTTTTTCTAAGAAATTTTATTATGGAGAGACTACAATATTTTCTATTTTCTTCGTCAAAACATGACAGAATATCTATTTCGGGGCCTGTCTCCAAAGATTCATAAAATGGACGGCTGGAGGTACCCCAAAAATGATTTCAGTTCTCTGACTTTTGGCGCAGGAATTTTAATAGGTCTCTGATTTAGAGGGATGAGAGGTACTACTGGTGCAGTATCTTCTGATTGTGAACGTGTCATATTTCGGTTTCTTTTTAAACTTCGCACTTTGATTAAACACAGTGAGTCTTTGTGTTTACAGCAAATTAAATTGTATTACAAAAATGGCCAATGTTGACTTTGGTCGTTTTATCTCTTACTCTATTACTAGGAAAGTGAAAAATAATAATTTCTTATCGGCTTAAGTATACTACAGCCCTTTTATCATTTATTTTTTTTACTTAACTACATGAAAGCGCACACTACATTGGCCTTTTTTAAAAAGTAACTTTTGAAATATTGTTAATACACTAACGCCCTTTTAGCACAAAAAAAGATCTTACTTTTATAATAAACTGACATTACAATCTCGTTTCATACAAAAACGTACTTTAGCACCACGCCACAGAATTTAATTTGAGTAATTTGTCCAGTGATTTACTTTTTTATTTATTCATACATACAAATTTTCACGCCGAGTTCCTTGGGAGGAAAGCAGAGTACCAAAGCAAAAAATCTATTAAAATAAATAAATCTGCCGCACTAATAAACATTGGTTAAAGTATTCCAAGGTTTAAGTTAACATTATAGTCTTTATTACACTGGGATACAGACTACCTATTACCAACCTTAAACCTCAGAGTAGCTTTGTAATAGGTAAAGTGAATACGAAAAATATAACAATACATATTTATTTTCAGACTAGTACAAAAATAGCCAAAGCTATGTCACTGAGCAACATCAATTATTGTGACTTTCATGAAAAATAATAAATACTTTAGGTTTTCTTACTTACATAGTATTCGCCAAAATTATAAGTATTAAAAACTAAAATGTGTGAGTTCATATACTAAGGAAAAAATATTTTTTTTTGTTATTTTTTTTCTATTATATTTTAATTGTTAAATTTGTTGACTCATTTTTAAACTTTAACAATGGCGGTGACTCTGCTAAACTAACTTATTTTAGGTGCTTAAGTTTTTTTCCATGAAACAAAATCAAGGGATGAAACATTTGAGAAATATCAAATTAATCAGGATAGGATAAAGAAGTTAACCTAAATAGTGATGTTTTTAATCAGCATTTTGCGAGTCAATAATGAAATATCAGTAAAAATTTCTTTTCTTTTCTTTCTGTCGCCTTTGTGGTCTAGCGGTTCAGTTGTTGGACTTGACTGCATGAGGTCCCGGGTTTGAATCCCGGGTCGAGCAACAAAAGAAAATTTGGTTTTTCCAATTTTCTAATAAAAAAATAGGAGGTATAAAGCAGTTATAAATGCAAAGTGATATTATTATTTCTAAACTTCTTCATGTGTATCTATTTTCTTCAGTTTTACTACAAATAATTTGTTATCAAAAACTCAGTGTTAAACAAGGTACACAAAGATAAAGGGGAAAAAATCACTGATTACTTAGAATTTATTGTCTCTGTGGTCTGGGGGTCCATGTGTTGGGCTTGAATTCATGAGGTCCCGTGTTCAACGTGGCAACAAAAAGAAAAATGAGATTTTTCCAATTTTCGAAAAAAAGAATGTTCCTTGGGATTGAATATGTGTAAGATCTTCAATCTTAGATTTAAAACATACTGTAGTAATTATGTAGAATACTCACTAAACTAATTTTAAGTTATCACTATCTTCTTTCAACTAAATAAACAAGAATGAGAAAAAGACTTTTACTGAAATCAGATTCATTTATACACACTTCTAACATCTAATCCATTCGAAAATGTTGATTGCAAATGTTATTTGTTAACAAATCTGGATTAATCTGACATATCTAAAATGTTACATTTCTTTAATTTTTGTTTCATAGGAAGAAGATAGCAGACATGCAAAATAAGTTTAGTTAGTTCTCAGCAGAACTTTCACCTTTGTATTTAAAATAAAATCATAAATCTTAGTTTTTAAAAGTACCTTATTGTATTTGAAGAAACATACTTCTGCTACAAGTTTATTATTTAAAGTCAAATTTTCACTACTTGACGATGACAACCAAATTGTTTATTATGTATGAATTATCAAATAGATACTTACAATGTAACTTATCTCTTTAGCAATCGTAATATTATCGATGCATTTCTGGGTTTCAAATTTAATCTGGCGATTATTATTACATATATAAATATATTTCAATATATTTAAAATATTTCGTAACAATATATTAGGCATTTAAAGCACCACATTCTTACAGTATTCCAATATAAGTTAAATGTTATGATTATATTGTTTAGAAGCTATAGTGTCACTACTCTTATATCGTAATCTAATTTCCTTGATTGTCAATTCCTTTTCCCGATGAATCCTTTGTAAATGACTTCTCATATCATAAGAACGTGAAAATGATCTTAAGCATACAGGACATTGGGTTTTTCCAGCGTGAGAATCCTTGTGCAAAGTCAATGATGTTGGATGTTTAAATCCTTTCGGACATAAAGTGCACCGGAACTTGGCTAAATCTGATTCTGAAAAGTAAATTATTATTATTGCAATTTTTCTAAAACATTTCGATTTACTCTACGTTGTTATTTCAATTACATTCAGAACTACAATTAATCAAGCCCGCCACGGACTAGCTACACATGGAAAAATACAATAGAGAGGTTAGAAAAAGGGCACATTGTCATAAATTGATAAATCTGATAAAGCTAAAGATAACTCACATAAAGTCGTGGTGGGATGCTAGTATTATTTCATATGTTTGCAAAATTTCATTATCAAGGTTTAAATTAAACCAGATATTGATTCTTAGTTCATG
>NJDD01001101.1:191135-227799 GCA_002245505.1 Calephelis nemesis | reverse complement strand
ACTTCTATCTAACTAACCACATTTCGTAAATAAAGCATTATTATTATTATTATGTACCTATATAAAATTTGAAACAAACCATATTTGTGATAGTACACAACAACACAAACAACAAAATTTGTGATGGTATGAATTTCTGCTACAGCTGTGTTTTTTGAGTGGCACAGGAAAAGATAAATGCTATTCTGCTGCTTTGCGTGTTTAAGATACTTAATTACAAATTAGTTCAACATGAGGAAATCTTATTTATTAATAAAAAGTTAGTTGACCCGGTGAACTTCGTACCGCTTGACATTAACAGCTATTAACAGTTTTTGTGGGTTAAATCTTTCTTTTACCCATTTTCCCTGCAGTTTTTCTGGTTTTTCTTTTCATGAGAACCTTCTTCTGACAATAACTAAAAGAACAAAAAAGAATTAGATAAATTGATCTATCCGTTCAGACGTGACGCTATGACCATGTGAAATGAGTACCTATTCATTTAAAAAAAAAGTATCTTCACGCCCTTATCCCCGAAGAAGTAGGCAGAGGTACAACCAGGGCACCCACGACTAGCCGAAGATACTAAGTCCCATAATGTGATAGGTGGCAAGCCTATCGCCAACCGGGCACGTTTCCTATCCCGACCAACATTTTTTTTATTAGAAAATTGATAAAAACCAACCTTCTTTTTGTTGGCCGACCCAGGTTTCGAACCCGAGACCTCATGCAGTCAAGTCCAACACCCGGACCGCTCAACCACAGAGGCGACATTCATTTTTAATTTTAATTTTTTTAATTTTTAATTGGAAAAGTTATTAAAAAATATCAGCATTGTGATCCCTTAAAATTCAAAGATGAAACGCAGGGTTGTGTTAATGGTAAGATATTACTTTTGCTTGGTTAACCAGCTGAGGCTCTAATTTCTCTTTTATTGTACAGTTCTGATGAATCTCGAAGATTTTTAGCAATATGCGCAAATGCAATGATTGTTTTCAAATGACGTCGTTTGGAGTAGGTAGACATATCATTATGCCAGGATGTTCTCCCACATTTTTCTGTGCAATGTCAAATTTATCACAGAATCAGTTCATATTAATATCAAAAGGCTGAAGAGTTTAATTTTGTTGCTACAATTTCTAAATGTGAGTTCCTGAAGATATCCCCGAAGGGTTAGTTCTGCCTAACTGCACAACAAGAGCACTCACGACTAGCCGAAGACATTAAGTCCCACAATGTGGTAGTTGACTGCAGCCGGGCTTTTATCCAATCCCGGGCAAGTGGTAACGTTACTTTTAGTAGAAAATTGACACTTCACATATTTTATTTGTTTTTTTTTTGTTTCCCGGACCGGAAATAGAACCCAAGATCTCAAGAAGTAATTCCGAAGACGGACGGTTAGACCTCAGAGACGATTTGTATATTTCTAAAATTTCGAAAAAAATCTGTTAGAGGTTTCCATAACAAATTTAATTTTATTTCACAGGATTAACTAATTTAATTTCACAGGATTTGCCGAAGTGCAGATAAAACTGTAAACACAATAACGTATTTCTATGATTTATCTGAGGTGAAATTAGAAAAGAGAAAGTGTATGTTCAGTTTTGATGACAAAATTGCTGAATTGATTTTAATATTTACAAAAAATAGATGAAACTTTATATAGGCTACATTTCATCTTAAAATTTTAACGAGCAGTGTTGGAGAGCTAAATATCAAATAAGTAGACTACGCGGGCGAAGCCGCGGGTAACAGCTAGTTTATATATAAAAGCAGAAATAAACACAATACTATTATTATACAATTTTTACTTAATTGGTATATCTTTAAACCATATGAAAAAGAAAAATGCGCACAGTTGTAAAATAATAACGACAAGGAAGACTGCGGCTATTAGGAAACATTTCACGTCCAAAGTTTTTCTCTCACAAACTGGTGGTGGTGGTACATACGCCTGGTATACTGTCTTCTTACGAAATGGCAGCGGCATTTCTGGTAACTATTTGGAACACATGCCTCAATTTTATCGCAATTCGTTTGAGGGTAAAACACACTAGGTATATTAATTTTTTTTAAATGGATATATTTTATAAACAGATAACGGAAATTCAAGTCGTCTTGAAGTTGTCAATCACAAGCAAAGAATATAAATACTCTTTAACAAGAGATCACAAGCTAGATAGAGAGCATAGACCAAAGAGTAAAGTAACTGTACATAAAGGAAGTATAGACTAGTAAGAATACTACCTATATGGTGAATAGAGATGCTACCATAGACGTATTTTTAATAAGTCCATGGATATTATAGCTTTCGCACAAGGACATAATTTTGTTATGAATGAGGTTTTGACCAAACACTCAACAAATACCATCGAGCGACCACCATATTCACCTGTTACGGCTCCAACTGACTTTTTCCTTTTTCTAAATTCAAATTAACACTTTGTGGCGAGAACTTAACTCAATTCCGGAAACAGCGTCTAAAAAATTATTTTGATGGTTAATTGGCGTAAATGTATAGTTTGTGAAGAAGCGTGCCTTGAAGGTGATAAAATAAATGTTAACGAATGACAAACAATTTGTGTATTATTAATCTTTTCCCGGTACTTTCTTGACAGATTAGTAAATCTTGGTTGTGCGTTTAGCAGGGATGGAAGGTGTACCTTCCTTACTTTGGATGTAGAAAGAAGAGTGTTTGCAGGGAATAGTGTAAAGCAAAACTTTGAGTTTTTGAGGTTTTGAGTCAAGGTGCTTGAAACGCTTTGCATAATCCCAACATGTGGAAGCGCTAGTTGGGTATGTAAGAAAAAGCATGAGAGTATCAATATACTCGTATCAAAATGAGAGCTCTGTGGAAAATCGCTCGCTGAGCACAGTCGTAACAGTGAGGATCGAGAAAGAGTAGGATTGAAAGAAAGTGTTGGTGTTAAAATGAAAAAGAGCATGCTTTGATGGTTTGGTCATCTAAAAAGAATGACAGATAAAATATTAACAAAGCAGATACAGAATTCAAATGGGTTTGGATGTAAGTATCAGGAGAGAAATAGGTTAATTATGGCACAATCAAATCGGTCGGGTGTTATCCGATGGGGTATCAGTCTCCGAAACCGGCGTGCTTGTATAAAAAGTGTAACGAATGTGGAGAAACACAGGCAGGCCAGGGGGGTTAGAATGTGCACTTTCGTCTCGGCGCGTTCGCGTCGTTTCGCTTGGACGATGCGTTTCGTTTCAAAACGTTATCGTTTTTTATAAAGCTAGAACAATCATAACTTGAAGCGATATCGTGTAAACGAAGGGTAATGACCGAATTTGTATGAAAAAACAAAATTTTGTCTATGACGACACGACTTAAAACACGTCAATATCAAATTTGCTATTTGTCAATTGTCAGACGTCTAACGTCTATCGCCGACGTCACGTTTTGTTTGGCACGAACGTTCTACGCTTTTTGAGTTTGACATTTATAAGCGGCCCGAAACGAACGTTCGTTTCAAGACGACGGTGGTTCATTCTAACCCCCCAGGATCGTGAAATTTGGCACTCTATACTCTCTGCCTACCTCGCAAAGGACTTAGCCTTAGCCAGCTGCGTTCAATAATTTGTTTCTATCACTATCGTCGCAAGAAAATTCAAAAGTCAATAGCAATAAAAAGTCAACAAAGTAGTTCAACCCTAAAATCGTAATTTTGAATGGGACTATTTTCAACTCTCCGATTTAAATGCGAATTTTTAGTTTTAAAATTGGCATGATCGAGATGGTTCCCAGCTACATGGCTTATAAGTTTTGTGGGTAGTTAATGAGCATTTTCAATTTTAAAGTTATTGATGTACTTATTTCCTTGTATACCCGTTCGTTTCTGCATTTCTTAAAATGGTGTGTTATCTACATCGTAATAGCCTGATGACTAAGTAGGAGCTTTGTCATTAAAAATAAAATCTGATATCCGTTTAGTGTAGGTACAATTTATAAACAAGAAATTTAAAAAAAATATGACAAACTATTTTTTTGTTGAACTGCCATTTTTGATAGATATTACATTTTAGATTGATCGAAGGAAATTCGTGCTCTTTTCGTCGTGAGTAGCGTCAAACTAATCTGTAAAATTGTTTTACTTTTTATCCAGATGGATTTGATCCACTCTGAAAGTTTGAAAACTTTTAAAACTGGTGAAAGTCACAGAAAACTATTAGTTTAATATAATGACTAATTAGTTTAGAACGATTAAATCTTTTCAAAGCTTGAGGTGTAAAAGTTTCTTCACCTTTTCAAGTGTTCACCGATTCTATACAATGTTTTGAACAGCGAAACAGAAACAGCTCAATGAGCAACGCTAAACATTCGTCTATTGAAAATAGCTAAGGCCTTTACAAAATCACCCTCCTTTCGAGTCGCTCTTGCTACCTTCATTTATATTTCCAACATTTTCCATATACACAACGTCGAGCATGTATATTGACCGAACCTTTCAATGAAGACCTACACTCGTGAGTCGTGCCAATTCATATCCAAATTAACACCATTCAAAGATCGCTAAGATATCTAAAAGGCCTGGTACCTGATATTAATAATATCATCGGTTATATATCGTTTTCCTTTAATAAGTTATAATAGTTAAGTAGTTAATCTTTGTTAAAGAAAAAAGTGCAAATCTGTAACTGGCTCTCTAGTGTTAAGTTTTGTAGTATCCACGTTTTATAAAGAGTAAAATGTATCTACCTATATGGCGCAGTGATTTAAGTGTTATTTTTAATAATAATTAAGCGCAATAAAACTGTAGAAACATACTCCAACTATTAGGATAATGATATGAAATGATAAAAAACTAATGGAGGACAAAATCGGAATCATCACCTATTTTTTTAAAAAACACATCAAAATCGATTGGCTATTGGCCAAGTAGTCGCCTAACAAATATACAAAAAAACATAGAGTTAATTTGAGAACCTCCCTTTTGAAAATTGGTTAAAATTTGATTTATATTTATGTGATGAATATTTGATCATTAAATGTATATTAATTTGCTTATAAGATTTTTATAATAATATTTAAACTATTTACCCACCGGCTTTCCAACTAGAAGGTAGGCACGAAAAGTTATAGAAATAGGTAAAGCGTTGGTATGAATCCACTATATTATTGTAACACTTAGATATGAATTATTGATTAATATTGGATTACCACGACCAGGTAGTGGGTTCATCACTTCCCGACGCCGACATCGCGCTACATTACGATAGTGTGTGGCTGACTCCGATCCGGTGCTAAGTTTATCTTAAAGTCAACGCGCACGAACATCCATAGCTTATTTTTAATAAGCCTAGGACTATTTACCATGGTCTTGGTTACATGTTAAACCTGTAGTGAGTAGTCCTTACTTGTGGTCAACGGTATCTTTATATTGTCAAACTGCTCATTAGAGTGCAGTGAAATCGGTATGGCACCTAAGCATAAAAAACAAATTTATTTTCTGCACAATTTTAGGTTAATAATTATAAACATTCGAATTTTTTTAAATTACTCATTAAAAGTATCTTCACGCCCATATCCCCGAAGTGGTAGGCAGAGGCACAACCAGGGCACCCACGACTAGCCGAAGACACTAAGTCCCATAATGTGATAGATGGCAAGCCTATCGCTAACCGGAAACATTTCTAATCCCGACCAACATTTTTTTTATTAGAAAATTGGATAAATCCAATTTTCTTTATATCGGTCGACCCGGGATTCGAACCCGAGACCTCATGAAGTCAAGTTCAACACCCGGACCGCTAGACCACAGAGGCGATCACTTATTAAAAAGTTTATTAAAGCAAAAAAGCAGAGGTAAATTGCGGTTTACGACTTCTGACGTATTAAAACAATAGTTACAAAATCTCGTTCAAACTAATTTTCGGTCGAAGTTTACATGGTAACATACATCCGTTTTTTATTTTTATTGTTCTCCTATTTCAGAATTTACAAGGAGGACATTCCACCACTATGGAAGTGTCTGTCGCGTAAACTTTTGAGTTAAAAAAACGAAATCCTCAATATCATTTTGAAGACCCATCCATGGATACCCCACACGAACAAGTTTAATGAAAAAAGAGTTTGAGTGTAAGTTCTAAAAAAGAATCCAAAATTTATTGATTTTATATATTTTTGTGTGAAAATCTCAATGTCCACATAATACATTTTCTTAAGAAAGAAAGAAAGCCTAACTTTTTTTTCTTTCTTTCTTACATTTTCTTAACTAGTTTAACAAACGAATCTCTAAGTGTTACAGTTTTATGTTTTCCGACCGAGCCAACAAATATAGGAAGTGCCAACTTAATGTCTGCCTTATAAAAGACATTAGAGAACACAAAGTTCGGTGCCGGAAACTTATCTGTCCGTGGTCAAAATCGGAACTAAGCCGTTATTGTTAACAATATGAAGCTATATTTCTACGGGAGGTTATACTTCTATAGCCTGTTTTTTATTCTCAGAGACTTAGTTTATATTAGCAATGTTGCACGTTTTTTTGAGATTTATAAATAGTGTCGTTCCATTATCGAAAAGTGGTAACAAAATCTGTGAACGATTTTTAAAAGTTACACTGGAAAATCGGAACATGTGTATTTAGAACGAACTTAAATACAACTTCTTATAATATAAGTGGGATTACTAAATGTCATTATTTTTATTTTCACACATTTATAAAAAAATAACACCTGTATTTTTAATTAATAATTTTAGTTTCCATTCAGATAGTGATCCGGTCCTTCTTTTCTTTCTTTAAGTTTTGGCCTTCAAGTTAGTATTTTGCCATTAGTCAAGTAGAAATTTGCATCAAATTTTATATCATTTTTAATCAATTATAATTAGTCATCAGGCATAAGTCGTCAGTAAGTCATGTCAAGCTCTTGGGCATAGCGGAAGCCTCATTACTCAAGCTCATCTAATGAGATTTGGTGACAACGAGGAAATACACGATATGCTAATTTCTTTATGATTAGGTACGTCATTTGTGCACTTTCATTGAACAAAATTGTACAAAATGCCACCAAAATTGACTAATTTTACTCAATATCAACAAGAAATTCAATAATTATGAAAAAACTTCGACTATCTTTTCTCTCGATGGCGCCAAAACTCCAATCCGGTCCTTGAATACTTAAAATCATCTGACTCGTCATGTATATTATCTATGATTAATCTATTGGTAATGTCGTCGACTTTATGACCCAGTTGACAAATTTTATCTTTGGTTTTTAACACAGTCCTTCCATCGTTGTGCAGTTACTTGAAGAAGCCCTTCTCCGAAAAAACTTCGAAATTGTAACAACAACAAAACAACAAACTATAATATTTTTTATGACAAAAGACAGAGAACAAGAACGCAGCTTCCCTGAATGCAAGAGATAACCGCAGCGTAAAGACACAGATTACATTATGTTGCAGCTGCGTATAAGGCCAATTGCCTAAAATAGAAGGCAAGTCTAACAGCTGCCTTACCCTCCCGTCTGGAACATGTCATTGTGACGGCAGCAATGTGTAAGGCAGTCCCAATCCGGTCAAATTGCTGCACAGCACTCTACCACCGCTGTTCTTGATGGCAATGACCTGTTTCGCCTTTGCTCGCCTCTTGCGAGATGCCGGCCAAGACTGCAGATGGTCTATTCCACACAGAGGACTCGGACCAATACGGTGGAATATATATACCACTAGCTGTCACCCGCGGCTTAGCCCGCGATAAATTGAGATGTAAGCTATCCTATCTTTCAAGTTAGGTCAAACTGCACACGTTGTGTAAATTTGGTTGAAATCGGTTAAATAGTTTAAGAGTCCACCGCGGACAAACAACGTGACACGTAATTTATATGTATTAGAATTTAAATTATAACAAGTGTTTTTGTTTATTAGTACAAGGATACTAGCATCATTAATACAAGTATATAATTTGCTTACTTTAGAGTTAGATCAAATTGTGTAATTTGTCCAGGCCCCATGGCTATTTTTTTATTTAAAATTTGACGCAATATAGTGAAGTGAAGCAAGAATGCATCATAACAAAAACTGTCTAACTTATTACAACAAAATAACAGTAGGTAATTGATAACTTGCACACAACAGGCACAACGGACGCCTTTGAAAACTTCAGTACATTGAAGGGCGAAATGTTTACATAATATTTTACAATCCAGTTAATTATTAAAATACCAACTTCAATACAATCTCGTCTAGTTACACTAAAAATTGAATGTATTCCTCGATTTCCATTCGATTCCGTTAGTAGTCTTGGCAGCGATGGGCAGGATAGGCGGTCCCATACCACCTAGGAAGTATGGTATCTCAAATAAAAAAAAGGAATCTTACAAATAACGTAACTGCTGTAAACGTATAGTGAAGGCTTAGAACCATTAGGTATACGTCACGCTAGCGACGCCGTTTGCCGAACTGACAAGTTGGTCGCACTGTACTTAGGTAGGTATAAACAAAAATTTATCCTGTTTAAGTGTAGCTCAAAATTATTGGTAGGATGTTGATAAAATGTATATGGGACCATTTGTTATCTTTTCAAAAAAGAATGATCAAATCACGCCGTGGTACTTACTTGAAATAGTTAGAGTCGGTGTTTGAAGTTTGACTGTACCTACTTCATTACTTGTTCAATTAATTTATGATAACATTTACACGGGAAGTATGTGTATGTCTACAAATTACTATTTCAAGTAGTAATAAAATTGATGTAATAATAATAATCCAAATAAAGCTGTCACAGAGAAATATCTATTTTTGAATGAGCGATACAAATTGAAAGAGATTCGAAATTTTTATTATTTGAAAATTTCCATTGTATCCATTTTCCTATTTGTCGGTAGACAAAAAGTGGCTCGCTGGTAATACAATTGGGCCAGCTATTGTTCTAGGGCCGCTCCGACGAACATTCTTTCAGTGGCGCCTGTAACAACTGTTTCTGGAACGATAGCCTCACAATGAACGTGGTATTGTCGCCGGTTAATTGTCCCGTGCCTACTGCCTCATCTAGCCGAGGACCAGCTAATGGCCCTGTAATTTTGTATTAAATGCAGTCTACGAGTGCCCTTTATTTACGCTCTAAATGTTAGATACAACCTGAAGTCTATAACAGTACTTTCTGAAGGGTTATTTAAAAGTACAATCCTATTTAAAAGTCAAGCACAACATTCAATCATTGTATAATACAACATCCGAGCCGTCTCATTAATAAACAGAGACCAAAATAGGAGTAAAAATAGAAATTGTAGGCTGTATCACATTGTGATAAAGGCATGGTTGAAATTTGGAGTACTTTACTACGTGTTTATTATTAAGCCTATGTAAATTGCCGTATAGTTCTTAAACTGCAAATGCTTTTAAATTTAAGTCTATATAAAGGACATAAATATCCTCTAAACTCACTGTTTGGTCAATATATGTTTGTTAAATAACATTATCAGGTTTTAAGTGTAAATTTTATGTATTCTATGATTTGTAAATAAAAAAACAGACTTCAAAAGCATATGAGCAAGAAGATATTGAATTTTAAAGTTAAGTTAGAGTTGTCAAAAATATATAAATTATTTCAACTCGCAAACGTCGGCGTCGTCTCTAAAAGAAAAGTAAGGATAGTATTTTTATCCTATTAATATTATAAATGCGAAAGTTTGTATGTATGGATGTATGGATGTTTGTTACTCTTTCACGCAAAAACTACAAAGCCGATTTCGATGAAATTTGGTATGTAGGTAGCTGAAGACCCAGAATAACATATAGGCTACTTCCCGCGGGTGAAACCGCGGGGCGCAGCTAGTATATCATGTTCGTGTCAGGGACAGCAATCAGTAATAATGAAATGAAAAAAAATACGTCATAAGACATTAATTCATTTTTGTCATTTCGGGTATTCTGGTACTCCACAAATAATACTTAACAATTAAATGACAACAAAGTCGCATTATCTTAAAACACAACAATAAGAACTAATAAGAAAAAAAATCACAAGAATTCTGGGATACCTAATAGTTATTTTTATGTATAATTTCCGGGTTTCTATAATTTCGTAAATATTTATTTACATTTATAAAATGTACAAATAAAGGAAAAATTGTACCTACTATTATTTCTTGTAATTTCTTATTGCTGTGATATTATTTAAAGTGGTTTAGTTTTCAATTCGTGTAAGATGGTAATTTAATAATCCAGAGATTGTCTTAAAGTGATTAATATTTTTATTTTTCCCATTTATGCTTTTAATTTCATATTTTTTTATTATTTACATTTGTGTTATATTTTGTAACATTTTGCATTTATTTTTAAAATTTGATATGTTGTTTCTACTCTGTACTGGTTTTTATTTCTAAATAAACCATTTTAAAATTGTAATACGTTCATTCATTTTTTAATGTTATTTGTTTTCTTGAATTAATGGTGACATATAAGTAAGCATGAAGTTCTTATTCTTTTTGTAACCCAATTTTTGTTTTCCTATCAAATATTTTTTTTTATTTTAATTATAGGGAAACATTAGACATTTAATAAGTTGCAAGTCTTGTTAAAGTTGTTAAATGAAGAGTTTAGATAACACAATTCATAGTCATTTTAAAAAGTTTTATTTTGCTCAGTATAATCTCTAACGAGCCTATTCCAAATTGATTTACGGCTTGTTTTCTCAGTATTCAGTAATAATACCTTTCCTATTCCATGATAGGAGAGTGTGAGATAGTGTGTCATGCATTGTGCAGATTTAATGTTGCAATGACGTCTATATAAGAATGTAATCTCGTTGAACGATTTAATATGTAATGACAAAAATACATTGTTGAAAAAAAGGAAGAAAAGAAAAGAAAGAAAAAATATTTATTTGCGGAATATGAGTATTACAAAGATGTTACAAAATTATTTAAGCGTTTCAACATATTCTACCAACTTGTGGTGTGCAAATATTTAATAGGTTTTAACCAAATTACTAATTTTAATTATTTAGGTACAATCTACAACACACTGTATTTTGTATTTATTATAGATTATTTATGAATTCAACAATTTTTAGAATGTAAATTAATTTATCCCTGTCTACCGGAAACTACCACCGTTTCCAAACCTAGCCAGACAGGAGAAGAAACGGCGAAACAAACTCCTGCGCACCCGACATTCTGCAATTAAATTAATCATATTAGAAATACTATATTATTTATTCTTATCTGCAAGAAAATCTTTGACGCTTTATTATTTTTTCTCTAAAAGTAAGTTGAATACCTTTTTTCGAAATCTGCTTAATGGAAGTGATTTAAGATTATCAGGAATTTGGTTGTATATACGAATGGACATGCAATACACATTATTTTTGTAAATGTTGAGTTTTTGGTTAGGCACGTGTAGTTTTTCACTATTCCTAAAATGTGACAAACCTAGCACTTCAGCATTCGTATGAAACAAATGATGATGTTTTTTTACAAATACACATACAACTAATATATATAAACAAGGAAAAGGTAAAATTTTAAGTGACTTAAAAAGTGGCTTGCATGAATGTAATTGATTGACACTACATATCGCTCGTATACACTTCTTCTAAACTCTAAATAGTCTAGTTAATTCTACAGAATTCTTGTTGATATCTAGACACACAGCAGTGTGTCCGCCAAGTTCGAGCAAAACAGAAGCGACACACCTATACTACACGAACCATTTCGGGCCAATTTCGACCCCCCTCTAACTCAAAATCTATTTTATCTACGCATTTGAAATTTCTAGTATCTGCTGAGATCTCCTTACTTATCTAAAATACAAAATTTCATTAATATACCTATTGTAGTTCTTGAGATATTGACGACAGGAAATCGCTATTTTTTAATAAAAAATTATATACTTGACACATAGCTTTTAGAAGGTTTATAACAATGTGTGTGAAAACTTGCAAAGTACCATCATTAAAAAGTACAGAAAAAAATTAAAAATGTTATCAGGAAACTGCTGAAAAAACAGGTTGGCGTTCCTGTAAGTATTAGAATTTTAGATATTTTATATGATATTTATTCAGAATCTTTTTTTCAAACTGCGGAAAATCAAGTGTGCATTCCTGTAACTATTTTTAACTGAGGTATGTGTATGGAACTTGGTACTTATTTTGATCTCACTTCTTTTATAGGCGAAGAATTCCCATATTATCGAACTTGGCAGCCTTTCACATTTATGTTTTGGGTGGGATATGATTTCAAACTTAAATCGTCGTGTATTATTATCACTTTTTATTTATTTTTATGGGATAATCACGATATATTTTTTACTGCGGCAGGGAACTGTAACTTTTGAAAGGAGTGTCTACTGACATGAGCCTGTGGACCCTCCGTTTAGGTAAGTCATATTTTTGCAATGTCTGTGTGTAATTGTGACTATCCTTTCTGGGCACTATATTGTGACGCACAACACTAACTATGTCCCTACACTTAATGCCACTTTTAATTTAGGACCGCATCTTTGTTCTGTCATTATTTAATTCAGATTTTGCTGTAACTTTATACCTTGTTTACAAACATCGATGTAACGTTATACTTTCATAAAAATTGTGTCACCCTTTTTGTGATAACCATTATATTTAAAGTTTTAGATAACACTGCTAAAAGTACTTTGTCTAGCAACGAGCACAAGTACAACTTCTATGGTCGTCCAGAATATATATTTTTTTATTTTGCCACCTATCATAGTGGGACTTAGTGTCTTCGGCTAGTCGTGGGTACCCTGGTTGTGCCTCTGCCTACCTCTTCGGGGATATGGGCGTAAAGACACTTTTTTTCTATTCTAATACCTTATTAAATAATATTTTTTATAAATGTTAAAATATTTGCATACCAAAATATGGTAGAATATGTTGATGTACTTAAATATTTTTGTAACATCTCATTTACACACATATTTCCGCAAATAAATAATTTTCTTTCTTTCTTTCTTTAATGTTTTCTACGTTTTAGCAGTAATATTTTCAGCAACGTCATCATCATGTCTCAGTAGATGGCCGCGATTCCGCGATTAGTTTTTTCACAAGTTATCGACAACTTATTCCTACCTTGTGGTCGGAAAAATGTCAGACATCAGCTACGGTTGATTTTTGCAACTTCAACATGACTGTGAAATATCCTCTTCCGCAATTGCTCCTATGTATTTGACTGAGACTGGTGACATATCCCACCACTGCTATTGCCTATCTAGCAGTGGGTGTGAATCACTTACTTGCATCATCCACTCCGTGCCACCACGACAACACGCCACAATTTACCAACTTACCTGTATTACTTAGTTGGCATTATTAATCCACAACTTAATTAATGCTATAAATAAGGCATAATTTGAATGAACTTTGAAATTGGATCTTCGAGTGTGCTTCAACTAAAGTATAGAACATTTTCCACAAAGCTATTCATCGAGCTAGCTAAGGAGTGAATCTTTATGAATGCGACCAAATTGTATGAGAGTAGTCCTCTTTCAAAACTTCTACTGAATAGTGTTAATTCGCTATAGCGAATTTTGCTCGGCACTCGTCAATAGACTATTTGGAGACTTGAGAAGCGTGCAGCCTCACAGAGAGAGCGTTGTATGGAAAACGCGGGAAACGTGAATGGGGTTTGGGGGAAAGAGACAAGTGATGGGGCGTTCTGTTGTGCGTTCCTGTCTGGGGACTGGCAACTGGGGAGCGTAGAACAATGATTTTGGGAAAAATAATGCTGTAAATACTGTTCTAAGGTGAGAGATTCTCTATTTACTATAAGAATAATGTTAAGATGAAACTAATTTTAATACCTGCCAATCACAACGAAATTTTGCAAACGGATAGCATAGCAATCAGGATAATGTGTGTATTGAATGACATGACTAGTATATAATATATTATTATTTACTAATGTGAAGGATGTCACTCTACCTGTGCCTTATGGTCGTTACGTTATGGATTGCCACTTGTCAGTAGTCAGTCAGTAATCAACGTCATGCGGATGCTACGTAATGTTAAATTAAAAAACATCAACCGTATAATCCTCCAGTGCAAGTGTCCCGTCTCCACAGAATAAGCCATTCATTCATAAGCCAATGTTTTTACTATAAACTACACGTTTATATTATGAAAAACCTTCCAATTAATAAATTTAACAAATGTGTTAAATTGAAATTACTACTATACTATTAATACTATATTATTATTAATCGCTTGAGTCTAATTGCTCCTTATAAGAATATTGTATCATCACTTTGATTATTGTATATATATTTTAAAACGAGGAAAAGAGAAAAGCACGCTTATTTTCTTGCCGGATCTTCGCAGTGTGAGGCCGCGGACTGATCCGGTGGTAGATTTGGCATAATACAGATGCATCGCAAGTAGGTACCTTTTGTAAGGTAAATGTGAATAAAAATATTTACTATTTATATTTCTGATTCGACATGATGTTTGTTGTCACTGTCAAATGTCTAAACATCGGAGTGAATATTGTGTTAGAAACATGAATTCTCATAATGGCAACACCGCTGTCACTACGAGTTGATACCTATAAATATAAGTGATCCATATCGGAAGCGGCCATTACGTGTTGGCCTTAAAGATTGGAGCCTTAGGACTAAGGGCCTAACATTTGTTTAATGTGTAAGACAGTGTCTAATTAAGTGTGCTAAGGTAAGCCTAAAATGTTCAGTTGTGATAATGTGAGTTGAATATATGTTTTACATCATACATATGTTTCATTTTCTGAGTCTTTAACAATTGATAGATTTCGCGTTTGTTTTTAATGAGAAATGTTTTCTTCGATTCAAACTGCCTCTTTAAACCTGCAAAAAAATATGATTTTTGTTTTGTTAAGTATGTTAACTTGTGCCATATAATAATTGTGTTATGTATGTACCCTCGTTTAGGACAAGATGTATTTTTTTCTGGGAACAGGAGTTTTACCGTTGAAACATAAGAACAGGTAAATTTATTTCGCTGCTAAATAGTATAACTATTATAGCTGTAGATATTTGAATTCTAAATTTGTAAAATAGCACTTTTTTCAGAAATATATTTAATTTGCATTAACATAAATCAATTTTTATTATATTCTGTCCATCCCGTATAAGTAAGCAAGTGCTGCAAACAAATTTATTACTATTATTTAGTTAAAAGATTAATATGTTTTTAGATGTGATCATACTTAATGAAGAAAACGTCATATTAATTATTCGTATGCCCGTTCACCACTGTTTCAACAAAACTGCCAATAAATGGGAAATTAGTATGTTTGAGTTAAATTGTTTAATTTTATAACATAACTCGTATACGTTCTCTATTAGTCTGTTGTTTAACAGTCCGGTGTTGTACTTGATAAAAAAAGAAAATGTGTTTTTATCAATTTTCTAATACAAAAAAGTCGACCGGGATTGGTTACCTATGTGCCCGGTGGGCGATAGGCTTGCCACCTATCACATTGTGGGACTGTGGCCTCATGCAAGAGTGTCCTGGTTGTACCTCTGCACTGCACTCGCACTCGTATTCTTAACATTTATTGGTATAGCAAATAATTTACTTGAAAAAACAAAAAGGATTCAATTTTGTGCTTAAAATACACAATGAATAAGTACAAAAAATAGCTATGTTAATAAAAACCGACTTCAAAACTTAAAAGTAAAAAAGAATAAACGTTTAATGTTAATTAGATACTAGGTACCTATTATTTACATGTGCCATTTACTAATTGGTTTGTAGTCCAACTCTAAACCTATTAGACATGAGAGCTGATAGATTATATGAGAGGGTAGGTAAGTCACCCAACCGTAAGCAAACATCTACGAGTACATCCACGTATATCAGTAACACGAGAAATGCCACAGACGCGTTATCGGTCAGAAATAACTACACTCTTGTATTTAAAATTCCCAGGAAATCCATTAGGTATTACCAACTTCGTAACTGGTTCCACAAAAAGAATAAAAAATGTCTTCAGAATCACAAGGTGTTATAAATAAAAGTGAACAGTACGCAATCTTGAATTTTGACTCGATGTTCGATGTCGCCTCTGTGGTCTAGCGGTTCAGGTGTTGGACTTGACAGCATGAGGTCCCGGGTTTGAATCCCGGGTCGGCCAACAAAAAGAAAATTTGGTTTTTCCAATTTTCTAATAAAAAAACGTTGACTGAGATTGGATATGTGCCCAGTTGGCAATAGTCTTGCCACCTATCACATTGTGGGACTTAGTATCTTCTGTTAGTCGTGGGTGCCTTGGTCGTGCCTCTGCCTACCTCTTCGGAGATATGCATAATTAATTTGCAAATGGTTTATTTTTATATAATTTATTGGAATTGACATAGTTATTTGATTTTTACGTATCTAATTGAATTATATTATTTATTTTAATGAATTATTAATTGTATTTTAAATTTAATGATTAGGTATTACAAATACAGTATAAATGTATTAATAAAAATTACACATAATTTAAGACATGATGTCAATGATGAATTTAAGATATATTATTTGATTGTATTAAATTATAAAATATAAATCAATTCAAAAGAAACAAATGAAAATTGAATAATTTAAACAATGTTTTGATAAATTATAGTTAAATTATTTATTTTAGTTTAGGCCTTAAATAAAATTTGTATACCAGTTAAGTCTGGTGGAATAGGCGAAGTATAAATTATTGTTGTAACACCTCCATGTACCCTGTTTATACACAAATAAAGAGGCATTATTATTATTATGGCGAAACTCAACAGAAGGTACTCAGTCAGGCAATGTCATTATTTTTACAGTTTTAACGTTACGCTAACGTTCGTTAATCCAGTGTTACTTTCGGACCATGAAAAGTTTGGGTGTCCAGAACAGTTTGGTAGCAGCAGCATTATTCTACACATCATGCTATAGTGGAGGAGCCCGCGGTGCTAAATTTTTAGTAATCCAGCGTCGTGGGGACCCATTGCACTTTGTCGGTTAAATAGTGGAGAATAAAAAAGGTCATGTGAGGTTTTTCTTTTGAGCGGTGCGTTGCGCATCTAGAAGCTAAAATAACAATTACGGTCACTTGATCGTTGGCAGGCTCATCATATATTAATAGTATATATGCCTAATAAGTCTCCGATCACAGAAGTATATGAATCAGTCAGTTTGCCGTAATTGGACAATCAACATTAAAGAATTGGTTTCTGAAAGTTACCGACCTTCTTACTCCCGTAAGTCCTGTTCAAATCATCAGAAAATTTAAACATGCACTTATTGGCATGCAATAAGCCCGCCGTACCTTAACTGTACTAACATGCTCGAGTATATTTTCGAGGCAAAAAAAATACACAGATGCATACCTGCATGTGCGCCTCTATGTAGAGATTTGACACATATTAGAGGCATTTAATAATTAAGTAAAATTAAGTAAAGTAAGAAAACTTTTTATTGTATATGTTGTATTAGCTACTCATAAAGGAGTTCTACAAAACCCGGGGAGGATGATTGAACGACGAAAGTTGAAACTTCCTATTCCCACTACCCGTACCAGCTTCGCAAAACGTTTTGCACCTTATCTGCCAGTGTATATTTACAATAAGGTTGCGAAGTCGTGTAATATAGCAGAACTCCCACTATATAGGGCTAAGAATAAACTGCACGTATGGATCATGGGACTTTCATACGAAGAAACAGAAAAAATTATGATCTCTTTGTTATAGAACCCGTTCTTATTGTCATGGTAATTACTCTATTGAATTGGCACACTGTAAACATTTTAAATATCTAAATATATATAAGGAATACGTACATTATTATTTGTATATATGTATATTGTCTATTTATGTGCACATCATATTTGATCCCTTATAATATGTATAAAATGTTATATTGTTTTACTAAACATAATTGAATGTATAATAGTTACACATATATATTTACCCACTTACACATATATTTTAAACTTTTTTAAAATATATTTTAAAGACTAATATATCATATTATAACATGGTAACACAATTATATTTGTAATAGTTTAAGAACCTAAGTGTAGTGCTGAACTTTGTTAATGTGATATGTGTTTGGGACCCCGCGATACAGGATTACCTAGTGTGGGGACCAAAGTAATATGTACCAAAGTAATGTAACTATTTCTAAAAATAAATAAATTAAATAAATAAATTAAATAAATAAATTAAATTAAATAAATTAAATATTAATTGCATTATTACAATGTTTTTGACTGAAAACAAATAAAAAAATAATAAAAATATTGATGTTTTTATTAAAATTATCCTATTAAAATTTTTCCCCGTGTTGGTCCGGGCTCCTTTGTAGAATAGACCATCTGCCTTCCTTGCCAGGTAGCTCGTAAAAGGCAAGCATAGGCTTACCATCACTAACACCGTGACATCCCACTAGGTGGTAGAGTTTGGCAACGACTCGCCCGGATTGGTACCAACGCCTTACCTATTCCTGCCGCCCTAACGTCATGACGTGTTTCGGTTCGGAGAGTGGGATAGCCGGTAAACTTATTTTGCTCGAGGCCTAGCATCCCGACCTCAGGTTGACAACGCACCATTGCTACCTTTGGTGTCTCTAGGCGGCGTGAATTTCTTACCAACAGGAAATCCGTCTGCTTGTTTGCCTTCCTATAACATAAAAAAAAATATTAAAAAGTAGAATAACCTGAACGTTTTGTTTTTAATTTTAAAACTTGACCGTATTGGTAGCAGTGCAAATAGAAAAAAAATGAAATAAAAAAGTTGGAAGTCTTGTTTAATTTTTCGCCAGTGTTGATGGCTGGCCGTAGAAGGCTGTCTGAACGTGTGGTTCTCTTATAGTCTGTGGTCGGGCGGATTTATAGTGCATTTTTTTTATGTGCGGAAATTTGTCAGGATAAGTTACATTAGATACCGCAAAAAATATTGATGAGAACAATAAATAATTAAATAAAATTACTCGAAGCCTGAACCCAAGTTGGTACCCTTGTATCATGACGTCATCTATTTTGATTTCTACCTGCCCTCACCACAAGATGAGCTTTCTTTAGTTTCAATTTTGCTGGCATGCGAGTGGCTGTCAAAATAACAGATACTAGTGGTCGCCCATAGGTCGAAATTCGACAATGATAAATTTTAATATCCTGTTGATACGAACGCCATCTTCATTTCTCAAGACCAACTACTTTGTTTCCAAACTTTTTAGTACGCCATCTGTGATGTTTTATCGTTACCATCAATATATTTGTTTGTGTGTGTGTGTGTCAAATGCATGGTATTGTGGATAATGTTTTATTTATTGATTTAAAGTACATAATAAGCATTATTATTGAAAAATATTAGCGTGTTGACACTAGGAGACACTTCTCCTACACATAATAAATTCAGCACGCTAAACTATAAGTGTGCCAAATTTCATACTCCTCCGTCCGCGTTATTTTCATAAAAAGGGGTCAAAAGTTTTGGCATCACGTATTAATATGTAGATATTTTCATCCCTTACCTTACGTTTTGTGAGCGATACCTTCTGTATGTTTCTACTAAGTATAACCTTTTCAGTGTTTATGTTTCCATTGTGTATATCTACAAAAAACTGTCTTTAGCATTTTTAATTATATGATTTGGTGTAAACAGCGCATAATTACTCGTTAACCCTTGTAGTCGTCGGTTTTCAGGCGCTACATCGTTTCGCTTCGAAAGCTGAAAGGAAAAACGGGGCGTGCCTGAACAAAGCGCGATACACAATGGGCCCGCGGGAACAATGCTAACTAGAAGATGCTGGTGTAGCTCGTATCATTCGCAGATAAACATGTGACATCCACTATAACATGCTTAATCTTTATCTATTGACTAGAAATTGGCCCCAACTTCATCTATGCGTTTTAAAATTATTTTTAGCCCCGGACGGAAAAAAGAGATGATAAGTTGACGTTTCTGTGTGTGTCATCATAGCTTTTGAATAGATTTTGGGACAGATTTTCCTATTTCAAAGCGTTTTTTTTTTGTTTAAAAAATGACGTGATCGTGACGGTTCTTAACTACATTGCATGTAGGTTTTGTTGGGGGTTTTTTATTTTTTTTATTTTATTCATTTTATGTTGTATCTCAAATTTTATGTTGTTTTGTGTTTTTACAGTTTTTGTCATCTTGAATTTTGTTGTTAAATGCCGCGTTCCGATCCGGTGGTAGATTTTAGAATTATGTAGAAGCGGTACTATAGCAGCTACGCGAAATATGTTAAGTGCAGCAAAATTTCATGAAGTGGTTTCATTATTACGCCGTGAATTTTAAGGCAGGTCAGAACTCTGAGGTGGTCCCACATTCAAGCGACGCCTCGTCGAAATATCTTCATGACATCCAACCAAATATGTTCTGAACGTTTAAGTAAAACAGTATTTTCATTTTTGGTTTCAGAGCCCTGATGATGCTGTAAAAATTGAAACCGGATGACTGAAGAGTAGCTTAAAGTGTTGAAATAAAGTATATAGTGGATGAGTACAAGAGTTTTACTACGAAAAAGTGTGCATACAATGGAATTCCACCAAGCGCCGACGATAGCAAGTATAGATTTTATCTACATGAAAGTTTGTGCATTATTATACATTGTTATACAAATTATTATACCTACATAAGTCACAAATCACTGACTAGTGGCTTATTCCGACTGGATCAAACTCAAAAACTGGATCAAGTTCAAATATTGTGTGGCCATCTCATCATCATCACCGCTAACAGCTATGTATTTGACATATTGTGATCACGACCTATATTTCCGAGAAAGAACCATCTAGATCTGTTCGTTATTGACTAAGTAATCGACAAACAAATACCTATTTAAAACATACACACAGTCGTACAAATAACGTACCTATTTGCCTTTTTAATATAATACTTGTTTGTTTTTGTATGATATTGGAAGGCAAACAGACGGAATTCCTGATGGTAAGAAATTCACGCCGCCTAGAGACACTAAAGGTGATAATGGATCGTTGCCAACCTGAGGCCGGTATCTTAGGTCTCGAACAAAAGTAAGTTTACCGGATACCTTACGAATCGGAACATGTCAACTGCATGCACTGGATGTTATGGCGGCAGGGGGCGAATCGCTGCGAAACTATACCACCTAGAAAATCTCACCTATCTAACTATCACCTAGTAGTCTTTGTGAGCTTTTGCCAGATAAACCCTGTTATTTGTTTAGATCATTAAAATGATGTTTGGCAAAATCTATATCACATTTAACATGTACACTTCAGAAACGACGGCATCACAGGAAACTATTCTAATCTATAATAGACGCTCGTGTACTACATTTTTATACAATAATAATCATCTAAATGTAGGTAAGCCAAGAAAGAAGCAATATTTAAATTCAAACGACACTTAGAACATTGCACATCCGCAAGCTCAGCACTAACAACGGAGTCCACAACAATGTGCCCTCTGAAGAGCTCCGAACAATCGAATGAAGACAATAAGCAGCGATACTCCGAGACAAAAAGAGGCGAAATAAAGGCTCACTTGTTTCCTGGCCGCATTGTGAGGAACGGGAGAGGGCAGAGACAAAGGCGTAATGTGCCACGGGCCCAAACAATGGGGGCTCAGCCATTATTGTTACTGTACCGGCGCTTTAGCGAAATATGTACGCGGCAGCACCGACGAACTTGACATGACGAGCGGTGGCCTTGCTGCGACGGAGCTGACTCCGGGACGCACTAGGTCACGTCGTCGTACTCGAACCTAACGAAACAATAACAATTTCAGGCGGACTACGACATTTTAAATCAACTGTTAAACTTAGTAGCTATTGTTTTATGGCCGGCTCCTAAGGAACGAGTCGTTTTGCTTACGAACGGTAGTCTGTCGCCTTATGAATTGTAAACTGTAATGCCCCTTTACTATGCTATACCTAGACGGAACGAGTTGTTTTGCCTAGGAAAGTTGTTTTTTACGAATATTTACATTGTTATTAATGATCATACATGCTGCTTATGATAGCTGCAACATTGCTACTTTTAGAAAAACTACAAATGCTGGTGACCATAATGTATACGGATTACGGTTGGAAAATTAAAGGAACCGAATATTAAACTAGCGGATTACCAAATACGATGGCATGTTTGACAAATCTATATATTAATAGGTGATGCCAAAACTTTGGACCCCTTTTTACGAAAATTGCGCGGACACAGGAGCTTACAATTTGGCACACTTATAGTTTATGTGATAGAGAAGTGCAGAACGCTAATGTTTTTCAATAATGCTTAAGAAGTACATTAAATCAATAAATAAAACATTACCCACACCACCATGCATTTGACACACATAAACAAAGATATTGATGATACCGGTAAAAGATCACAAATAGCGCACTAAAAAGCTTAGAAACAAAGTAGTTGTTCTTGAGAAATAAAGATGGCGCTCTTATCAACAAGATATTAAAATTTAGTATGGTCGAATTTCGACCAACGGGCGACAACTAGTTACAATAGTTATGTGAAAATCATTTAACATCGCAATAAATATATTCAAATGCTGGTTAAATCATAACTAGTAGACAAATGAAATGAGTAAGTAGTACCTAGTAGACTCATTACAAAGTTTTAACAAAACAAAAATGTGAATGTTTAGCTGGGTAATACAACCCGGTCATCATGTCGTGCTGCTGGCAAAGGTAGAAAATTATCATCAAATATTAACAAAAGATAACAATCTGTCTATTAAAAAAGTAATAAATATTATGTAAATGTATACACACTTTTTTTAAGTAAACGCTTGTAATAAGCCACTATATACTTTATTTAATAATTTTCGTTGTGACGATAATAAGTATAGAAGTTATGTAAATGTACATTAGTAGTATGTATATGCTAGTAGCTACAAATACGACTTCGTCCTATATCGGCGAGGTAAAAGCATTGCACTTTTGATCTTGCACTTTTATGTAAGTGTCACTTTAATAAATCATACTAAAAGAACCGTACTATTAATAGAAGCTTACATTATATTTATGTCTAACTCTAAACAAAATGTTTAGTAAAAGATAGACATTGGTTATATTTAAACAACTGCTATTAATATTTTATAATTTATTGTAAACGCAACTTCACACTTTTGTATTTTTTACGAAACATGCAATTGCCAACAAGTTACGAGTTACTTGTTTGCAATTGCCAACAAGTTATATTTTTTTTTTGGTAGGAAGGCAAATAAACCAACTTTGTTGGGGATAAAAAATATACATCGTCTATAATCTAAGCCAAATCATTACGTACTTCAGGCCGGGATGTTAAGTCTACAAAAACAATTTTACTGGCAAACTTACGGAAGGAGCAATATAAATATTTGTACTGCGCGGAAGGTGACTAACTTACTCACCAATTAACACAAGAGTTGAAAAGTAAACAAGTTATATTGTTGTGTTTTAGGTGTTAGTCAATGATATTAGCTTATAGAAAATAGAAATACATAATACATATACTAAAAACTGAATAAACACCCAGGCCAGAAATACAGATGTTATGCATACCCTTATCGGTAATCGACCACGAGTCTTGAGGTTGGTCGGTGGAGTTTTACCCCTTGATCAATGAGGCTGTCAACAAAAGTAAAATAACTGATATCGCTGAAATTTGGCATACAGATAGACAGGCATGCGGCAGCAGATACTCATCGTTGATATAGCTACCTAACTCTTAGAAAAATGTAGACCGCTTTCTTGCTATAATGTAAAAAAAGTATCTCCACGCTCACATCCCGAATAAGCTGGCAGAGGTGCAACCCACGAGTAGCCGAGTCACACAAACGCCAACGTATACAATCACGTATACAGGCAAAGCTGTTTTCATTAGAAAATAGAAAAATTTTGCTAATACCTCAAAAATTACGTTAAAGTAAGCAACAAAACTTAACTTTAACCGACTTTGAAAAAGAAGTTAGGAGGTATGTTTGTCTCCTATATTTCCATGTACCTACAGATTTCAAATACGTACGTGAAGAACTTTGGAAAATTTTACCAAATTGTGGGATAGACGGGTCCTTGTTGGATGCTGTGCTCTGCTCACGTAGACTTTATTGTAATTAGATTGTAAAGCATGTGTGCGAGTGGACGGCAATACATCGCCTTGGTTTGGATGTCAACATTGGCGTCAAGCAGGGCTGTGTTGTCGGCAAGCTTGTTTATTTTGCATTTGTACAAATGTCATCAAAGGTTAAGGTCTATGAATGTCGGAATGCGTACGGGTCATGAAGTGGTGAACTGCCTACTTCATGCAGATGATGCTGTACTTTTGGACTCTACACCATCTGAGCTGCAAACACTGGTCACAGTTATGGAAGGTTATTGTAAAGTAAGGGGCTTACATTTCAATGCGACGAAAACCAAAGTTTGCATAATTCTGAAATAAAATGAGAAAGGGTATGCTCCCAGAAAGGGAAAGAATGACAGATGAAAAATTAACAAAGCAGATATACAATGCAAATGTGGATATATGTATGGCGTAAAGAGTTTCCGAAACCGGCGTGTTTGTATGAAAAGGATAATGAATGTGGAAGAAGCAAGGCAGGTTTGTCAGGATCGTGAGGTCTGCCACTCGATACTCGCTGCCTACGTCGTAAGTTACTTGGCGTGAAGATATGTATGTATGTATACATGTTAAATGATTTCTCAGACACATGTGAAGCGATTTAAATCCCGCCACATAAGAGCCACCAACTCGAGATGTGAATCCCTAATCCTTATTAAATGTTTTGTGTTATGCAACACAAGTTGGACTTACATAAAATTTAATTACTTAACACTTAAACTATTTGCATATTTGTTCCTTTTTGCCTTGTCACATAACGCGTTTGATTTGACGTACCTAAGTGCATATTTCGTAAGCCTTTTCCGTGCGTGACTGTATTTGCGAAACCTTATTATATTCGTTTGAAAGTTATAAAATCTATTTAGTGACTTCAAAAATTGAATAACCAAATTTCGTCTGAACGTTTCATCCACATAGTGGTTGGTGTGTACGGTCGAGCGGGTCTGAATGGGCTCAGCCTCGGGCCAGAACCCCCGGCCCACACGGAACATATCAAAATTCAATCTTTTACTATAACATTGCGATATTAAAATTGAATTTCGTGGATGTGTATTCCATTTCAGTATATTATTTTGGCTCGGGTATTGGTGAAACCACGACCAAGTAGTGAATGCTCAAAACGTAACGGGTCAAATGAAAAAATGCGACAAAATTAGTTGGCTCATGATTTAAAATTGTAAAAAAACAATTGCATTTTTCTATTCAGATCGTGGCATGTGATTATGGTCACATCAACACAAAAATTTTGTGTTTTAAATAAAATTAATTGAATAAATAAATACATTTAAAAAACAGTTACAACAACATTACTTTTTTAGTATTTATGGGATCTTAATTAATTAATATTCACCATTTGAAGAGGATTGAAAGAAAGTGTAGGTGTTAAAATGCAAAAGGGCATGCTCCGCTAGTTCGGTGATGTAAAAAAATGACAGATGAAAGATTGACAAAGCAGATATATAATGCGAATGTGGATGGATGTAGTAGGCACCTGGGGAGACCAAGGCTGACATTCCACGATCAGATCACTCAAATATTATCGGTGGGTGGTGTCAAGAGTCACCGAAACCGGCGTGTTTGTATGAAAAGGGTAATGAATATGTAGGAAGCTAGACAGGTTTGACAGGATCGTGAGATCTGCGGCACTCGATACTCTCTGCATACCACATAAGAGACTTGGCGTGAAAATATGTGTGCATGTATCTGAAGAGGAAAATATACTTACTGGACTTTTGAAATGACTGAAAAAAGGAGGACGTTATAATTTCGACTTATATATTTTTTATGTACGTTAATCGACTTCGCCGTACCTAATTTCTAAACTGACTTTAACTTTTTTTATTTGAAATAGCGTACTTCCATATTTGATGTTTTCTATCATCGGCGCTTGGCATAAGCGAAACCAATAGGCTAGAATAGCCTTATAAATTATTAAATCATAAATTATAAGTGTTACGTAAAACAGTGCAATTGTTTCTTCATTTAAAAATATGACTTATTTAAAAATATGATTTAGCGTACTTCCGATCGCCACCAAGTCTGGATCTGATAATGGAATCCAAGGGAAGAGTTTTTAAAGTCATACCGCGCTTTTTTCGCCTGGTACAATAAACTAGCGACTCACCCCAACTTATAACAACCCTAGCTATTGCTAGCAGCTTCACCCGTTTGCCTCTTTATTTCAAATAAATAAAATCTTTATTTCCCTCTACGTAATTACTTTTTACAAAACATGACTTAGATTAAAAACAATGTTCTTATGATAAAGTTTCTTCACGCCCATATCCCCGAAGAGGTAGGCAAAGGCGCAATCAGGGCAACCACGACTAGCCGAAGACACTAAGTCCCACAATGTTATAGGTGGCAAGCCTATCGCCAACCGAGCACATATCCAATCCCGAGCAACTTTTTTTTTATTAGAAAATTGGAAAAAACGAATTTTCTTTTTTGTTCCAGACCCGGTATTCGAACCCGGGACCTCAAACAGTCAAGTCCAACACCTGAACCGCTAGCAAAGAGAGCACCAATTGGAGCCTACAATTGCTGGATTATAAACACAAGTTCCATAAAAGACATGAGTATTAAACTAAATATATAAATATACGTAAAGGTCAGTACTGGCAGGTCACCGGCACAAACAATAGAGGGATAGTTCTGAAAACCCAGGTTCGGTTCTATTGTAATGAATTAATTTATAAAATAAAGGGAACGGGTGGGGTGGTGCTTTGTCCAGTCTAAGGATCAGATCTCATTAACTAGTCATTGTGATCGCAGAACAAAGCGCGCCTGTGGTCACCACACCCGAGTAATGTCCCGACGTCATCCCTTATACACATACAACTTTAACTTTTCAACTGACTTTACAAAGGAGGAGGTTATCAATTCTTAAGTATGATTTTAAGCTGTATGAAAAAAGACGGATATTATAAGTTTGAGGTGTTTTGTGTGTGTGTGTGTGTGTCGTTTGTATGTTTATTTCGCGATTACTTGGCTATTATCGATTTTAATAATTCCTTTTTTGGAAAGGTAGGTCATGATTCCGAAATGGTCATGAACAAATCTTATCACACACACACACACACGCACGTATCTTCTATTTAGCAATATCTACTTAATTGTACATACATTTTCACATACTTTGATGACATCATTAACAATTATGTCGTTAACAAACAACATACTTACCATAACTCAAGAACTACGAGTCGGGTCACGATAAAAGTTATGTTATACCATTAAGGGATCATAAGCTCTCTTTCGAAAAAAGAGTTAGCGAGTGGCTATCGTACACGACTACCTACACAGACCAAGCGCGAGGCTCGGGTTCGATTCCCGACGGGGGCAGGCATTTGTGTGAGGAGCATTTAGATGTCTGCATTTCCGGGTCTGGGTGTTTATTAAATTTATTCTGGTACATATTTAAGTATTTCCATGTAATAGTATCGTTGACTAACACCCATAACACAAGCATATAATTTGCTTACTTTGGGGTTAGATTCAATTTGTGTGACTTGTCCAGGGATATTTATTTATTTATTTATTTAAAACACGACGTGAATGGTCATTAAATTATTGAAGTTGCTTTTTCGCAGTTTTACTGCGCTTAAATTAGGTACGTTATACCTAAACGGTTAGTTTCGTAAAAATCATGTATGACAGAATTGTTTTCCTTTAAAAAATCTAAAAAAGGTTAGTTAAGGTATTAAAACCTTTTTACTCCTTCCTTATCTGAATAAATACGCTATTCGTCACATGTATTTCATTCAAAATAAAATGAATGTCTTAGGAGATAAATTATCAAAGTTTTAAAATAACTAGTGGTCGTCCATTGGTTGAAATTCCACGACCATAATAAATTTTAATATCTTGTTGATAAGAACGCCATCTTCATTTCTCAAGACCAACTACTTTGTTTCCAAATTTTTTAGTGCGCCATCTGTGATCTTTTATCGTTATCATCAATAAATTTGTTAGTGTGTGTCAAATACATGGTAGTGTGGCTAATGTTTTATTTATTGACCCTCAAAAACCTAAGTGCAATTTTGTAATGAAATGTCTACTTTTACACATTAATAGCTATAGCTCAATAATTTTACGATATAATGTAGATAGTCTGTTACTGTTTTAGAATTCTCGTCATGTAGGCTATTAATTAACTGGTTGGCTAACACAACTCCAGTATTTTTTTATACCACAGGTGCTCAAACTTAGGAGTTGACTTCATTTCAAAATTAAAATTTATGTTTTGGGACGTCTGGTAAACTACTAGATTATTTAACGGAATGCCCACAAATGTAAGAAAAATTAGGATTGCTTAGAAATTTTACAAAAAAACATCGCAAAGTATTTGAGAGAGAATTTTTATTTTTGTGGTACCCCCACTCCCCCCACGCACACACACGTGAAGTAATATCCACCATTAATGGGAAGCCCTGTATAAATAGTATAGTCTACCGACCGCGCGGCCTAGACATGTGAAATGCGCGTGGTCACTGGTCGACCCCTTACGTAATCGGTTGTGCTCAGGGAACTACTTTTTAAATTTATTCTTTAGAGAATATCATCGTATAATATTTTTCAGATGACTAACTTTCGTCTTAGTTTACTTATTTTTGTTAATTTCCTTATCTAAATGGATACATTATTTGATTTTGTAGTGTTTTAGAGTATTTCTTTTACCTTGGATAGGCGATATCTTATCGTATAGTAGCTTATATTATTTTGAGTAGTTAGTTTTTCAATTATTTACTTTCTTGCATAAATAAATAAAACATCATAAAAAATAATTAAAAAAAAAGGCCGAGAAAAAGATCTCAACTTTCTCGATAGTCTGCCACTGCAAAACGGCTACGACTTATGCGCAGCAATGAAACCGAGGATGGAAATCAATGTATAATAGGTATTTACGTCTTAACTTTTTGTATTACATATGTAATGTGAAAATAAGTAAATTAATACCATTTTATGGAAAAATTAATGGCGTAAGTAGGCCTTATGACCTAGAAATAAAATATGGTTCCGGGGGTGAGGCAAGAAAACTTCTAAATTTTACCTCACCAGAGTCTAAATAAAAGACCCGAAATCCAAGTTAGCAGTTGCGATCGGACTTCCAAAATAATAACTGGGAACAAGGAAGAAAAGTAAGAAGAAAACTAAAGAAGAAACTCTTCAACCTCACTCTCGCCATTGTGATCGTGTAATAGCGTATTTTTGTCTCGAAATCTCTTGGCACGGATTATTTTCGACATTGCTCGCCTCACAAAGACTACAGTCACAGTAAATAAAATTTAACCCTTAAAGTGTTTGCACACATTTAGTCATACACTAATTTCTTCAAGAAATACACACAAGTGTATTTCTTTATTTCACATTTATTTTGTAGCCCCTAGCCACTACATTTTGATGTAGCTTTTAAAATACAATAGTACGACTATTTTGTTAAGTAATCCAGGCATTGTACCTAAATGTTATTTATTTAGATATTATAATATTATAAACAAACGCGTTGCTACGACGTAGCACTGCTACGCTTTGACTACGAGCATTGCGCACTTACTACTGTGTGCTTTAAATATTTTATAGCCCAGGATCCAACGATTCTGTTTCACAGCCAGACCAATATCATGTTACAAAAAATGAAAGATTCACCACGTGTGCTTGCAACTTAAGCACATTACACGAAAATTGCGCTAGAAAATTTCCCTAATTATACTAGTGATCGACCATAATAAATATATTGTTGATAAGAACGCCATCTTCATTTCTCAAGACCAACTACTTTGTTTCCAAACTTTTTATTGCACCATCTATGAGCTTTTATCGTTATCATCATATTTTGTGTGTGTCAAATGCTTGGCAGTGTGGCTAATGTTTTATTTATTGTTTCAATGTAGGTACTTTATAAGCATTTTTATTGAAAAATATTAGCGTTCTGCACTTCTCCTACACATAAACTATAAGTGTGACAAATTTTATGCTCCTGCGTTCGTGCAATTTTCTTAGAAAGGGGTCCAAAGTTTTGGCATCACATATTAATATATAGATTATTTATGTGATAAGAGAGCAAACAAGCCCATGGCTTTCCTGATGGTAAGAAACAAACGTGGCATATAAGCACCGTAGATGATACCGACGCGCGACGTGTTGCTGTACTTTGGCTGGGATTCCCCCCGAGACGGAACATGACAGTCATTGTAGCGACAAGATTTGGTAGCGCAGTGGACCACTAACCGGACAAGGTATTTCACAGCACTTTACTCAGTTCTCTTGTTGGAAATTACCTATTTAACCTGTACTCGCATTTTGCAGGCTATTTGGCAAAGAGGCAGGTGGCCTGTTCTAGTCAGTGGGACGGACAGAATCGTGAGGATTATTGGTATTTTATATATTTATATTTTATACTTGAGTCTTACCAAAGCCGCTATAATTCAGTTATTAATTCCACTTGTACACCAAATAAATATATTTTCTTTTTCTTTTCTTTTTTCTTTTTAAACTTTATATCAGCTCTATTAACACTGAATGTGTTGGAAGCATGCAACGGAAAACCGCCAGAATTACAGATCTATTATTTAGTGCCATTTACAAATTTTAGTAGACATTTGAAATTTATCGTATAGCCTGTAGAGTGGTAACGTATCTGTCATAACTCTTGATGACTGGCACTTACCGTTACACGATACCAGTGCACGTTTTCCATATCTTTAGAAAATGTAGCGTAAAGTGCAAATAGTTCAAGACGGAGGTATTAAACCAAATCTATCTTAAATACTACACACCTCTGAATATTGTAGCAAAATTCAGTCAAAAGAAAAATAATATATTCTTCTTACAAAAGTCTTTGCCATCGGACAATAGATGGCGCTTGATCTAGATAACGATATGTTAACATTGTCACAATGGAGGCGGTAATGGTGCGATTGTACTTCTTAGCACAATGCTTTTAGATGTCACAGCCAACAATAGAATTTGGTCGATATCTAGTACTGTTGTGCTCACTCAAACGCTTTAATAAAACGAAAATCTTGTTCAATAAGTTGAAGGTGCTAGGAAGCAGTGAAGGAAGTCGACAGATGAGAACCTAATTATCTCAATATTCTCAATGTGATTTATAAATGCTTAAGAGGAGCGGCTATTTTATTTATATAAAAACGACAAAATACACGCAAGACAAATTTCGAAAAAATAGTAAATAACTTCATAGCTTTAAATATATATTTTTTTACGTACTTATAAATTGCATTAAACATTTCTTATAGGTATCTCTTATTTATAATTCGTCCACACAATAGAAGAAATAGAATCTCATGAATTTCATGTTACTTGATTATAAATAGACTATAAATTAATTTGTATAAACACGTGCTTTTCCACTTCACTACATGGAGACAGGAATTTTTCAAAACCCCTCTCTTTTTAACTTCGCTCGTTGCTAATCACATACTAAAGTTGAGAAGTAAGTGTTGGAAAGCAGACTCTATGTTTCCATGTGTCAATGTGAGGGGCAGCCAAGATTATCGCTAAGATGATAGTGATGATGATGAAGTAAAGAGAATCCACATAGACATGATACTGGCACCTTGGCTATTTTACAATCACTTTTTTGGCTATTTTTCCCCGTGTTTGTCCGGGCTCCTTTGTAGAATAGACCATCTGCCTTCCTTGCCAGGCAGCTCGTAAAAGGCGAGCAAAGGCTCACCGTCACTAACACCGTGACATTTGACTAGGTGGTAGAGTTTGGCAGCGACTCGCCCGGATTGGTACCACCGCCTTACCTATTCCTGCCGCCATAACGTCATGACGTGTTCCGGTTCGGAGGGTAAGGTAGCCGGTAAATTTAATTTTGCTCGAGGCCTAACATCCCGGCCCCAGGTTGGCAACGCACCTTTACCACCTTTGGTGTCTCTAGGCGGCGTGAATTTCTTACCATCAGGAAATCCGTCTGCTTGTTTGCCTTCCAATATCATAAAAAAAAAAACGTATGTCGTTAAGTACGCCATACCGTTGTCTATATTATTATCTACCACTTTGGCCACTTGACCATATATAAGTTACTTTACCTCTCTCACTGTAACTACGTACACGCCAAATTAGGGAATCTGCTTTAATTTCATGATTGATGTAAAATGTAGGTACAATTCTGTTATCTATTATATTTTAATATCTACGCAATTAATGAAATAAAATTTAATTATGTATTAATATCTACCCAAAGTGAATTATTTTTGATAAATGTTATTTATGTTTAAAACTTGAGATACTCATAAAAACGGTACTGTAAATCAGGTTTTATAGATAATAATAAATAATAAAACTTGATTTAAAGTACCAATTTTTGTTGTGATTTTGCTCTCCTGAAAAGTTTAACATTTGCAGAATGGCAAGTTTACTATTTGACTGACATGTGGGGAATAGCCTCATTATAGCAGTATTGTTTCTGTGTCCACCTATAGAAGTAGCTTCACAGCATACCTCCTATTGTTGTCCATATCCGATAACACGTAGTATTACTAAAATAATATAACTTTAAGAGCGGTAATCTCCTGTAAGATCTGAAACAAGCTACATTTTTTAACAAAATCACATTTTGTTTTAGGAAAATAAACAAATAAATATATTATAAAATATTAAAACATAATACCGTGTACAATAGATTAAGTTTACGATAATGTTTTAGTTAAAATATTTGGCAAGAACAAATAAATATGAAAAACATCGAATGTCGATATCTATATTTCAATATCAAGCTATTGATATATTTCGAAAAATAAAACGTTAAATATTACAAAATTAAATTAAATGAAATCATTAAAAATTAAATTAAATCATTAAAAATTAAATTAAATCATTAAAAATTAAATTAAATCATTAAAAATTAAATTAAATCATTAAACATTAAATTAAATCATTAAAAATTTAAATTTAAAAGTAAAATGTCAAACAATTACGTCGAAGTCACACGTCAAAAAATGGCTGTTAGAATTATTTACTACTAAACTAGTACACTGTTCTCACCTATCGTAGAATTTATTAAGTTTTAATCGTAAAATACTTAAATATAGTTAACTTAACAAGTAACAACGCCCGAAAGAAATCGAGTTTTTTGCCTGTATTACAAAAATGAAGGGCCTTAAAGTTATTTGGTGAATCAAAAGAGATTTTCCTTTAAAAAAGGATTAGCAATTAACCCTTAATTAAGCCCTAACCCACCAATTAGATGTATGTTACTCCACTCTCATTGTGAACGATCGTCCCGTTTATCCTACATATTTATAATATTTTAATGATGTACTTCCACACTAACTACCATGGTACAGTCTCTGAAAAACGTGCAAAAACGATACACACAGGTAATTGATGTCAATATTTTATAAGACCTGTATATTTTTGGCATAAAATTAATTTCTACGGAATATATGACTGTCACAATTTCAGCTAACGTGTAAATGGAGATCGTAACGGAATTGATGAGTAATAGGTGCCGGAAACGTGCGAGCGGACCGCGCGAGCGAGCCGGCGAGGGGCGGCCGGAGAGATATCGTGTGACGGGGTTTTCGAGTTGTCATGTCCATTATAACATAATTCATATTATAGCATCGAGTTTCTAACAACACTCGAGGTGCACTATTAAATCAACACCTTCCTAAATTGCCTCGTAAACGCAATAAAAAATTCATTGTGCTAAAATATTTGTAACTTAGTACTTTTAATTTTTAAGTTAGGCTTACAATAAGATGTTTACGTAATGTTTTTGTTCCTTGTATATCAAAGTGATGTCAGCTTTAAGTTTTAACCAACAACCACAATACATACAAACAGATGGCTTCGTAGAGACTTTTATATTATGGTGTACCCATTTTAATAGCACTCCCCCTAATGCAATTAGAGAAAAGGACAAAATGTTTTTGTTTTCTATCTATTTATCCGATTTCAAAAAAGAGTAGGCTCTAAACTCAACTATGTTTTTTTTGTATGTTTGGTAGACATTTTTTATTTTTTTAGAAAGATAGATCATGTTCCCGACGTGGTCCTATATTAATTTTATCATGATCCGGATAGTACTTTTTGAGTTATACGTTATAATGCATATATTTTTGTTTATGTTGAAGAAGAAACTTTAGAATTTGTTTGGAAGCGGGATAGGTACTTAAAGAAATAGTTGGTTTCGGCTTACAGTTTTACTGCGCCTACCAATTTTTGGAACGAAGTTCCTTACGGCATGCTTGTAGGAGATAGGGATTTTGCTGCGCGGGTATACACAAGCGAGTAGTGTATAATACCTTTCTCTTTCTCCCTCACTCCACCCCGCCAGTGCATAGTAACTAGTAGTATACTCATAAATTGTGAATTGCGGCCTACCCCAACGCCGCTACTGGTATTAGGTGGATACTCGTACGGGTGAGGTGTTTTAGCATCTTTCATGTTTTGGGCTGAGCACTCTGCTAGGCCAACAAAGACCGGTAAAGTTGTAAAAATATTTGCACACTATATATTATGTAGGAATACTTAAATAATTTTGTAACAAATAAATATATTCCGCAAATAAATATATTTTCTTTCTTTAAGCATAATTTTTGAAAAATGTTACCATGAGGTATCAATCTGGCTCTCCTTTCTAAACGTTGTGTTCCAGACTAATAATAGACTTTTTTATAAAGTTAACATTGAATAATTGAAGATCCTTTTCATAAGTTTATATGTATACGTGAATTTTGATTTTATCCACAAATTAGAAAAGAACTATTTTATAAAATGTAAGTAATGTATGTGGAAGCGGATTATTTTATCTATGCCTAAATTATATTTACTATTTTATAATTTAGTTCCTTACAAAGATGCGATGCTCTTGCCTTTCATTTTATTTAGTAACTGCAATTTCTTGGTTTCCCCAGTTGTTTGGCAGAGACTGATAACAAGGTCATTTGTACATTTTTCATATTTTTTACATTGCATTAAAAATACAATAAATAAATTAAATTGTTTAATAAGAATAGGACCATAATAATTTGAAATGAATATTCATGAAACATATAATGGATTCTTTAGTAATCCACCACGCCAAGAGATACGCTGTCAGGAATTCAATTATTTCGGTGCATATTACATTTTATTGATGTATCTCAAGTGGATGTATTGTTCGGCTGGATAATAGGAAAATCTGTCAACAGAGAACAATGCAGGAAGTTACATGGATCAGGAATTAGCAGTCATTGTCCTTGATACAATGGATCGCGGACGGTGCCGACGTCGCGCAATCTAATTACATAATATTACTATTCCATAAGATGAAGTTTGGGAACATTAGGTGAATGGAGGACAAAGACAGAAATCTCTTCTCTACACATTGTAAAATCAAAGAGACCGAGACCGCTTACAAATTAAACCACGATACAATTTTAAAAATCGCCATATTTTTGGTTGTAGAGCTGCATGCTGCGTGTCGGTTTTTTATGTCGTTAGTAAAGCAAAGGGATCTCCTGATTGTAAGAAACTACCAAGCATGTAGACACCAAAGATATTACTGGCGGTTCGTTATCTTATGCTGAGTCTAAGTTTTAACCGCCTCGTCTAACTCCACCGACCAACCACGAGGCTTGAGTTCGATTTCCGAAGGAGGTAATCATTTGTATGATAAACTTAAGTGTGTGCATTCTCAAGTCTGGGTGTTGATTAAATTTATTTTGGCATTTTTTTTATATTTATGTGACGTATGAAAGACGTTCGAGACGGGTGCAAACACGCCTTTCAACAAAGGTCACCTTGGAGGAAGCTTTGTTTCCATCTTCCGATTTATATTAAATTTAGATGAAATCTACGGTCCAGGTGGATGCAAAATATTACTGAGAACCAGTGTTGACAACTGTCAAGAATACCTATTAGAGACATTGACTAACATTCATATTAAGACAATGATATACCTTATTCATTTTTGGCTTACATTAAATTTGTGTAACTTGTCGAGATTGTCGAACAAAAATGTGCAAGTCTTCCGCCTACCCTACTGGCGTCATAGCGACAGAAATCTAGCCAGTTACTGTACAACTAATTCTTGCTTCAGGCCTAACATCCCAGCCTCAGGTTGGCAACACACCATTACCACCTTTGGTGTCTCTAGGCGGCTTGAGTTTCTTACATCAGGAAATTCATCCTCTTCTTTGTCTTCCCATATCATAGAAATAAAAATACAAAAAACAGCACTCGGGTCTAGCACTGGTGTAATAGTCCAGTAGGCAGTAACTACCAAGTTGCGATAGGGTCGTCACAACCCGACGTCAAAATAAATTATTTTATTGATGTTTGGTTATACATGATATCATGTCATGTCACTTTGGAACATTTTCCATGTATTTTTATAATGTGTGTCGACGTCGTTAACTGTATATGAAATCACTTTCACAGCAGCTACTGTCAGTTTCAAGTTTTACAATAATTTGCAATAATAAAATGTTCACACAAGTCACAAGTACCTAATAGAAGAATGAAGCCCCCTCCCCCCTCAGCCCTCCGACATAACATAAAAATGTCATCACAATTTACAAATTACACTTTACGACAGGGATCGAAATATCGGTATTTTTCTGTAACGTTACTTGCTCGCGCTTGAGGTAGCGGTAACATGAAGCGTAACGTTACTTCAAATATTGTTACAGATTTCGTT
>NJDD01001101.1:174561-191125 GCA_002245505.1 Calephelis nemesis | reverse complement strand
CAACTAATCTAATCTGAATACAAAACAGATATAAAAGTGTCTATAAATATAATTAGTTAGTATCTTCACGCCCATATCCCCGAAGAGGTAGGCAGAGGCCAGGACACCAACGACTAATCGAAGACACTAAGTCCCATAATGTGATAGGTGGCAAGCCTATCGCCAACCGAGCACATTTCCAATCCCGACCAATAATTTTTATTATTATAAAATTGGAAAAATCCAATTTTCTTTTTTGTTGGCCGACCCGGGATTCGAACCCGAAACCTCATGCAATCAATTCCAACACCCGGACCGCTATACCACAGAGGCGATATAATAATTACTTTAATGTTTAACTACCACTTTAAAAGAATATAAACACATTTTTAATTGAACTTAAAATTACTTCCCCCGTGTTGGTCCAGGTCCGCTGAGTAGAAAAGACCATCTACCTCTCTACCAGGCAGCTCGTAAGAGGTAATTACCAACAACACCACTGGTGGTAGTGCTGTGCAGCAACTACCAAGGGAGGGGCTCAGAGCTTTACCTATTCCTGTCGCCATAGTGACTTTGTTCTGTTCCTGTCTGGAGGGGAGTGTAACAGGTAAACTTGCACACTAGGCCTAACATGACAGCAACGCATCTATAACATCTGTGGTCGATATAGTCATGGTTATCGCTTACCACGAGGTAATTCATGTGCTTGTTCGCAGTATCTTTCGCATAAAAAAATAACCATTTCATGATTTTCTAAATATCAGCCTGTGTTCGTCAATTTAAAAACAACTAAGCCTAAACTAAGTATTGACGGTATTTTTCCTGAATCAAAAAATATTTGGAAGCGATTTTGGGGATAACTAGAGAATTTAGTTTCCCCTCCAAAAATGTGTCCATTACCTACACGTCAAATATTTGCAATGCAATTCATACCGGAAGCTTCCTGCGGTGTCCTTCGGTGTTGTTCTCAACTTTCAATATCCCACAAGTGGCGAAGCATATCTGTATAGTGGGTATGTATTACTTATTTGTATTATTGAAGTGAAACTTCTTTATCGGGGTTGGAAAAAATTTAATGTAACATTATTTCGTTACGCGTCACATTTTTCTGTTATCTTTGTTCTTATCCCTACAGCGGAGTAGGGATTGGCAATAAACTTAATTAAACCAATTTCTGTAAAGTTGCATATAGTAAATTATTTTTTGAAAAATAACGTCATAAAGAAGATTCACTTCTTACGAGTGTACGCTAGTACAAGTACACATTTTTTTGTTACTTATTTGACCGCCTCGTTGGTCGAGTGGCTAGCGTACACGCCGAACTACACCGATCAACCGCAAGGCTCAGGTTCAATTTCTGACGGGGGCAGGCGTTTGTGTGATGAACATTTAGATGTCTGCATTTCCGGGTCTAGTTGTTTATTAAATTTATTCTGGTATCTACTTAACGTATGTATTAGAATTATAGATATATAGACTAACACCCATAACACAAGCATATAATTTGCTTACTTTAGGGTTAGATTCAATTTGTGTTACTTGTCCAGGGATATTTATTTATTTATCATCAAATACCAATAAGATTATATTGAAAGTAGATTAAATTGAAGTTTGCACATCAATGGAATCTAACCAGAGTACTGTTGATTAGGTACACCTTAGTAAAAAGCGTTGGATTTTATGATACAAAAAATATGTTTCTTCTGTTTCATAATATGGCATTCCTATTTGGAAAAAAATATCTAAATATTTTTTTAACATTTAAAAAAAGTATCAAAAGCAATTAAAATTAAAAATATACGAACAATATTAATTATGTAGTGTCTTAATAGCTGCAGTCACTCAAACCACTTTTTACAACAGTCAAAATGTACCTTCCCATTGTCTACAAGTATTGGCACATTTATTTGTAAAAAGCATTGTAATTTGTTTTAAACAAATGCTGAAGTTTTAGAAACTAGCTGTTCCAGCGAACTTCGTTTCGCCCGTTCAGTTTGTATGGGAAAAATTAAAATGTCGTTTTCCCTAGTTTCCTCGCTGTTGTAATAGATGAAATGTACCCCATGTCCTTCTTCCGGTTTTAAGCTACCTCTCCATCAATTTCCAGCCTAACCGGTTTTGCTGTCACGACTGATTCACCTTTCATAATTATTATTTTTGATTTTATTGTTTTTAAGGTGTATTCTGCTATTCGGGGCGAAGACAAATCCAACAAATCAAGAAGCATGAAAATTGGTCCAGCAGATCTCGACTTATAAGTGTTATAACAAACTAGACTTTATATATGTAGATGTAACGTTAAAGAAATACAGAGAAAATGCATGTGCTTAACCAAAAACTTTAGATTATCAAAAAATATTTATTATTAACCAGTTACTAAAACACATTTTAGTATTAGGAGCTACTTCAATACTGCCCTCACGTGACACACAACTGTCTTCAGACATATTTCTCAATCCCTAGCATTTATCCTGTGAGATCTTGGTATCTGCTAGGTACACATCGGCACATTATTATGATGTGTACACACACAACAAATTGCATATCCGTTAGTTAAATTACAAGTACAACTAAATTAATAATAATCTTAAAAGATTTCGTTATTATTCTGGTTGTAGGGAAATTTGTTTTCTCATTTTTCTCCTGACTGGCTAGGTTTGGAATTAGCAGAAGTTTATGGCAGTAAGGATAAAACTTAATAATACCATTAAATTGATGTTAACAAATAATTATTTTGTAAATAGTATAAGTAATTATAAAAGGGTTTCAATAATAAAATATTCCCAAATATAAATAGAATAGAATGTGTTGGTATGATTAAATCTTATCTAAAAACTTTTTAACAAATAATCCGCAAACAAGTAAATTTTATTTCACTTAATTTTTCTTTTCTTTACACCTGATATAAAACTACAATTTCACAGAATGTTACGAAGTTATGTTGTTATGTAGTTTAAGTTTTAGCCTTGACGATGCTGTCATAAGCGAAACCGATAGGCTATTTATTAAGTAATAAATTATAGGTGTTACGTAAAATAGTACAAGTATCTCTTCATTTAAAAATAAGTATGAATATTTGGAAGTTTTACCAAGCGCCGACGATGGAAAATATCAAATATAATATCGAATGTTACGAATTTGCGAAGTTTTCAATACTATAAAAGAACGACCCCTATCTCTATTATTGACAAAATGTATGTATGCAATCAATTGTTTTTTTAAAACACTGAAAAGACATAAAAAACAAACTAATTTATTGATTGTAGAAAACACACGTTACCAATAAACACCAAAGCTAAAAATAAATAAATACTCGGGTAGGATACCACCGCCTAGTGTGAATGGTTAATGGGATAATTATCCAGCTCTCCAAATCACTAGATTATATGACGGGACATAGGATAGTCCAGTGGTAGTCAACATATTTTCTAGGAAGAATTTTAGACCCTAGGAAACGCAGATATTTCTTAGCACACAAGTACTAATATGAACTTAATTCTATGACTATTTCAAAGCAAGCAAGCAAAGCAAGTCAAAAAAGGTTAACGTTTCTTTAAGCTTTTGTTTTGCCATGTTTATATAATATATAGTAGCCAGTTTCCATATCAACAACACACATATACACGCCATTAGTTATTTAGAACAGACTCGTACATTCATCGCATATATAATTCTAATTCAAGGCCTAAAATTCAAAATTACTTAAAGTATAACGACACAAAAATTAAAAATGTTGAATAACCAGCATACTAGCTAAGAACCATCTCGATCACGTCAGATTTGAAACAAAAAATCCGCATCCAAATCGTAAGACAGACACACACCCATAAAAACAAATTGTGTCAACCACAAAGGTTCTCGGATCACATACAGCCCTCGAGCAACAGAGCCATGAGTTGATATAGATTACATTCGATAAGTTATATGTCGAAATCTATGACAATTATGGTCAAAAAATGTATTTCTCTGAGTCGTCAATAGAGGCGCTGTTCAAAGTTTTCATTCAAATAGTTTGCAGAGACGGTAGCGAGTTTAGTATTCCTGACAAGCCTTAAACTCATGGTAAGAGCCCAGGTTGAGTATAGCTGACTTACGGTCACTTATGATGCTCAACCAAATGATAAACTCTCTAAAGGGCTATGCAGTTCCGTGGACGTTTGTGGAAGCGCTACCTAATCATGTTAAAATACCTGTTTACGATCGGTGCTCCCTTGACATTATAGACTATAAAACCTACAATGCTCCCCGTGTTAGTCCGGGCTCCTTTGCAGAATAGACCACCTGCCTTCCTGCCAGGCAGCTCGTAAAAGGCGCGTATAGGCTTACCGTCACTAAAACCGTGACATCTGACTAGATGGTAGAGTTTCGTAGCGACTCACCCGGATTGGTACCACTGCCTTACATATTCCTGCCGCCATAACGTCATGACTTGTTCCGGTTCGGCGGGTAAGGTATCCGATAAACTTACTTTTGCTCGAGGCCTACCACTCCGGCCTCAGATTGGCAACGCACTATTACCACGTTTGGTGCCTCTAGGCGGCGGGAATTTCTTACCATCAGAAAATCCTTCTGCTTGTTTGACTTCCAATATCTTAAAAAAAAGCTTGACTGGAAATAAAAAATAGTACGCAATATGATGTAGCCACTGGCCAGCTTGCAAATTTCCTTGAATGTGTAATGTATTTTAGAGATACAATGGAGTCGGCTAGCAATCCTGCCGCTCCAGCGATCGCATTCACTTGCGGTCACTTTAACTACTGTAATGTGCGGCCTCTTTATATCTCAGGGAAATGGGGATTCGTATGCTCGGAGTTCACCCTCTTTGTGTGCATTGCAGATATCACTTTTGAATGCTTGTATTTGTAAAACTGAATTAAATCGCTGCGAATGTATCTCATCAATGTCTTTTCTTCTCTCCCAAACTATTTTAGGTATATATCGAAACCTTTGTCAATGATATTTTCAATTGTTTCAATTATACACTGGGCTTGATTTAAAAAAAACACATTTGCCCACAGAACAGATTCAGACACAGAACACATTAACTATAAAAATTAAAAGTATCTTCAAATCCATATCCTGAAGCAGTAAGCAGAGGCACAACCAAGTCACCCATGACTGGCTAAGTCAGTCAAGTGGCCGGGCAATGTTATTTTTATTAAAAGACCGCTAGAACACAGAGGCAATTTATATTTACTAATGTAGGTATAAAATGTAAATCTAAAGTTTAACATTGAAATACCCTTATAGGAGCCTGACGTTAGCACTGTATATTAAACCGTTTCTGACAGTTCTTTCAACTTAGAAACATTCAGCCCGTTGGTGGCAGTATTAAAGCCTACCTACTTTTTATCTATATATTAATACGTGATGCCAAAAACTTTAGACCCCTTTTTAGGAAAATTGCGCGGATGCAGGAGCATAAAATTTGGCACACTTAAAGTTTATGTGTAGGAGAAGTGCAGAACGCTAATATTTTTCAATAATAATGCTTATAAAATACATTAAATCAATAAATAAAACATTACCCCCACTACCATGCATTTGAGGATAAGTTATGATAACGATAAAAGATTACAGATGGCGCACTAAAAAGTTTGGAAACAAAGTAGTAGGTCTTGAGAAATGAAGATGGCGCTCTTATCAACATACATACATATCTTTACCCACCTCCTTTACTGAGTAGGCAGAGAGTATCAAGTGCCAGACCAGAATCTTATCAACAAGATATTAAAATTTATTATGGTCGAATTTCGACCAACGGGCGACCACTATTTTATAAATTTTTGATTCGTAAGCTTTAAGAACACAATATGTAAGTACTAAACTTTTATAATATTCGATTAATATCAACAGAACTTTGGAGTGTAGCTAGTTATCCGTTCCCGTCGCGTCGTTGGTATGAATACAGCAGGCTGTATGCGTCGCAACTTGCAATAGAATATACTCCACCATTGGAAAGTTCTTTTGTCACGATTATCGTGGGAAATCCGATCGAGGGAAGTGTGGCGGCTGCTTTTAACATCTAACTGCATTATTGGCTATCTGAGGCCCGAGTGCCTGTGTGGAGTGTATGTCGCAGCCCAACTATACAATTCAATACATATTCATCTTTAACATTTATTGATTGTGCAAGACAAAATTTCAATGTGTTTGTAAATATCGATAAAATGACGTTTGTGTCACTGCATAATTCGTTTTCATAAATGTTAATGCTGATACTAATAGCGAAGTGTTATCTGTGTGCAAGTGTATTTTTTGTTACACTTTGTACGTGTGCACTAGGATTACTTGAATCTCGATTAAATACGAATTGGAAATTGAAATCGAATAAGTCATTTTAGATACTGTTCAATACAGTGCTAGAGAATTATTAACATTTAGTTCCAAAAATATTTTTTAGATCTCTTTTGATACCGCATAACTGTTGTATGCTATCGTTGCATACAATTGTATTTCAATAACATACAGATAATATTTCATTAAAAAAGAAAATTAGGGAAAAAGAAGTTTTTTTTTTATATAGAAGAGGAGGCAAACGAGCAGGTGGGTCACCTGATGGAAAGTGATCACCTCCGCCCACTAACATCCGCAACACCAGGAGTATCACAGATGCGTTGCCGACCTTTAAGGAATGAGTATGCTCTTTTCTTGAAGGTCCTAAGTCATAATTGTTTGGGAATACCGCCCTCGGTAACTGATTCCACAAAGGTGTTATACGGGGTAAAAAATGTCTTCGGAATCGCACAGTTGTAGATCGCCACGCATCGAGGTGATGGGCATGATACCTTAAACTCTGACGCGACGTCCAAAGGTGGAAATCAGCGGCTGGAATTAAACCAAACAACTCCTCAGAGCATTCCCCATGATAAATGCGGTAGAGAAGTTGTAATGTATCAAGGTATAATACAATCAATCATCAATAATATTTAGTGCAAAACGACGGTTCCATAAACAGAGAAAGTCGAAGCGGCAAAACCTTTTAAGGAGTCGGTCTAATGTGTCTGTTTGGTAGAAGCGAAGTTGAACGGAAGGATATCAAGAAAGATTCTTATGTTGAAATGATGCCATAGGCAAGCCCGGCTTGCATTAGCTAGGAAGTATGAAAACTGGACAGTAAGTCAGTGAAAAAGTTTTCTCTGATGAGACAAAAATTAACATGGTATAATCCGACGGGAAACGATATGTTCGACGCCCTCCGAATGCAGCATTCGACCCCAAGTATCAAACATTAATAGAGTCGATGCGTCGCCGACGTAAAGCAGTCATAAAAAGCCGCGGACACAGTACAAACTATTAACGTAGAATAAATGTAATAAATAGCAATTATTAATAAATAAGAATTTAAATTATAAATGACAATTATTAATAAATAAACCTACATACCATACCTACATACCTACAATAATAAATCTACCACCGGATCGGAATGCGGCTGCACACTGAGAAAATCCGGCAAGAAAGGCTTGTCTTTTTTATTATTTTAAAATATGTTTACTATAATTTATGTAATGATACATTATATTTATAAGAGATTGGCATGAGGAGCAATTAATCCCAAGAGGTCTTATCAACTAAATATTCAGCAATGGTCTAATAAGACTACCTATAGCTATATATAGCTACAAGAATGGCTTACTCTGTGGAGACGAGACACATGAACAGCAAGATTATTTTTATTCCTTGTATTGACACAGAGTAGGTACCTACATCACATTTCTGTGAACATACATCAAGTTTTAACATTGCCGCCGTTATGTTTAATACGATTTTTCAAATCGTAGCTAGTATCTATGGAAATAGACTAGCCATATTGCTTGTTGAATCAAACTATTGAAAATAAATTATTACTTTAAAAAAAACGAAATTTTATTATTTTCTCACTGTCCCATTTACTCTAGAAATGTAACTGTTTCACAGCATAACTAATTGATTTTAAGCAGTAACATAAAAGGATACACGAAACAGGTTTTTCAAAAATTTTTGGATATTAGATGTAGAAGTTACTCGCGCTCGAAAACCACATCGATTCGTGACAAGGCGTTAATTCGCGGAAATCCAAACTTAAATCCAAATAAAATTTTGTATTAAATTTGGATTCACATCGATTCCATTCCTCTTTGGTTCAAATGATCGTGTCCGTGAGCTCTGTCTATGTGTGCGATGTTCGAGTGCACTTTGTATGTAGATTGCCTTCTGGACACGTTCGTATTCAGGCATCGTGCAAAAGTAAATTGACCGGCTACCTTACTCTCCAAACCGGTACACGTCAACGGCAAGCATTGGACGTTATAGCGGCAGGAATAGGTAGGGCGGTGGTATCAATCCGGCCGAGTCGCTGCGAAACTCTACCACCTAGTAAATTATATTTTATAAAATTTGTTATATTTAGTAAAGTATATTTATTTGCGTTGTAAGATAAGTATAAGACAAAATATTATTTGCAATTCATAGAATATCTCAAAATAGTCTACATTCTACATAAAACTTTATTAATATAATTCATGTTCTACGTGATCCAAACAATGAGCAAGTAGGTACCAACTTTCCACAATAGATTATACTGATCCATTGAAAATATCTATAAAAGTCGAACATTACCCGAAACAATGGCGGGGAGGGGCCCGGGTATTAGGTGCTGCGCCGCTATTGAACAACTTCTGTCGTATTGTGTCGTCCGGCGAGGGAGGCCCGACACAAAGACACGGCGCAGACATACACCGAAATTCATCAGCAACATGATTGTTTGCCGCACAAAGGGTGCCATTGTCGACAAATATGATATAGTGAAACAATGAGAATATTGTAATTAAACAACTAATGAACTCATGATCGTACATTTTCAGCATTTTATGGTTAGATTTTCATAAAACCCACGGTGCCACGTAAGTTACCAGAGTGGAGAAGGTAGTAGTAAACAGGTTTTACTCATCACCAACTCAGGGCTATTAGATGCCTTACCGTGCTCTTTATTTAACGTTTCGATTAACCATTACTTTAATATATATGTTGCACTTTGTAACGACAAAAGTGTGTAGTTAAAAAGGTGGCGCGTTAAAAAAAGTATCATCTGAAATTAGCAGATATAGAGACAAAACCCGATTTTTAGTTTAAATCACTTGAACATCAAATGTAGTAAAACCCAGTCAGGAAAATACCTGAATGAGGCGTATAAGGCAAACCGGATACATTTTGAAAAAAAAGAGACACTCGATGATACAGAAAAGGATGCCCGAAGCGCTCTAGATCCAGCCAGCCACGTAGCTTTCAGTTAGGAGGATACATTATAATGATTTTTCCTGATAAGATATTTTTCGTTTTAGCATCTTTCCTGTGCTTCGATAAATTTTCACGAATCCAACACGTAACCCCATGCCCTGCCGACGGCGCTCTACCATTTGAGCTATTAACGTCTTGATTCCTGTAGTAAACGTTCACATTTTTTCCTGTCGATAATACCCGTACCGTACCAAGGTATTTTTAAAAAAGGGCAGTCAATTTTCCTCGATGCAATTTGTAAGAGACGAATTTAGATTTACGTGATTTACTGGATCATGATTAGGTGGTGGAGACTACAGTTGTGCAACTCGTCATCATTGATCCTACGACCTGACATATTCCTGTGGCAATACGTCAGCTAAGGTTTCGCACGCAAGAGGCTTAACATGTTAGACTTTTTTAAGCCCTTCTCTTTCACTGTCAAAGGGTTTTTCGTCTCATGTTACAGACTGGACCATAGCTATCATCAAATATTCTGTTACTTCACAGTATATCTATAAAAAATAATATATACGTGCAGAAGAATTTACACTCATATAAAAGAAATATAAGTATATAATGTAAATACGAGGAATAAAAACAATATTGCTGTGCATGTGTCCCGTCTCCAAAGAGTTAGTCATTCTTTCATGGGCCAATGTATACGCTTTTACAATAAACTTACCGATTTTATAAAAGACCTGCCATTAAAAAAATTAAAAAATGTGTCAAAGTAAAATTGTATAAAAAAGGTTATAATACCGTTGCCGAATGTCTGTCGGATAAGAGTGCTAGGGATTAATTGCTCCTCATACCAATTTCTTACTAGTAATGATGTGTCATGTAATACTATTAAGTTTGTATAGAATAAGAAAAAAAAGACAGTCCGCTCAGTTTCTTTCCGGATCTTCTAATTGTGTGGCCGCGTTCCGATCCGGTGGTAGGTTTTAGTATTATATAGACTCGTCACAAGCGCCTCTTGTAAGGTTAATGTGAATAAAATATATTCTATTCTATTTTATTCTATTCTATTCTATTCTATTCTATACTATTCTATTCTATTCTATTCTATTCTAATAACAGTTTTTTTTATAGAAAATGCTTATTAAAAATTACAATTAAATTCAGTAAGGCCATTTGTCACATTTGACGAACACTGTTCTCATTAAATCTGTGTTATAGTAGCATAAGACAGCGAACAAGCATACGGTCCTTCTGAGTAGTACTAGCTAGGTTAGCTGTACCGCAAAATGTCACTGTCATTTCAGAAAATAGCTAATACAATGGAATGAATAGCTAATACAGTCCCATCTGGGCAAGTTGCTATACAGCACTGTACTACCAGTGGTCTTGTTAATAACGACCAGTTTAACCTTTGTTTACCTAAATATATATTAGATACGTATGTAGTATTTTTTATGATAATGGAAGGCAACAAAGCAGGCTGATTTCCTAATGGTAAGAAATTCACGCCGCCTAGAGACACGAAACGTGGTAATGGTGCGTTGCCAACCTAAGGCCGGGATGTTAGGCCTCGATCAAAAGTAAGTTTACCGGCTACCTAACCCTCCGAACCGAAACACGTCAACGGCAAGAATTGGACGTTATGGCGGCAGGAATAAGTAAGGCGGTGGTATCAATCCGGGCGAGACGCTGCGAAACTTGACCACCTAGTAGGATGTCACGGTGTTAGTGACGGTAAGCCTATGCTCGCCTTTTACGAGCTGCCTGGCAGGTCTATTCTGCAAAGGAGCTCGGACCAACACGGGAATATAATACAATCAAGCAAAACTACTTTGTAATAATTTGTGGGTACTTTGTAATAATAATTGTCAACAGAACGTTTGAATGTGAACCGAACGCCAGCAGAGTACCTTCCCCATCCCATGTGCCCAAGTGATTCCCAATCACAATGGAGCGCTCCATCGACTTTCCCTTTTTTCGTATTTGAACTCACTTAAACCGAGCGCGGTTTGCGGTTTCTCCTGCTTTGTTTACCCTATTTGGTTACGAATATGTTTCTTTCATGTCCGTACAGGCTGAAGTGATGTTATTATTGTATCGTTTTACAAGACGATTATGTGCCATTCATTCATTTTGAATGTAGAAATGTGTGTTTTATTTTGTTCTGCATTTTTTTAGTCGTGAAACATATTATGTATAACAAATGCATACAATCCTTAATATGTCATAATTTGAACTGTCACTTTAATTGCAAATTTTATATACCTATTTGTAGATACGTAACATTTACATTTATATCCGGGGTTTTATCTGAGGTTGGTTTAATAGTCTCCGAAGTCAACGGGTCTGTATCAAAAGAGTAAATAATGAATGTAAAGGAATTAGCAAAAAAAAATGTAGAAATCGTGACACTTTACACTCGATTTACATTAACGTGTCGATACTCTTTCGACAATATGTAGGTATGTATGTGTAGAATATAGCTACAAAATGTGAACCGAATGTAATCTGAGCTCAATCTAACAATATAAGTCGACCTAAAATCTATTTCTGAATCTATACATATAATAAATCTGTAGAAGGGTCAATTCTGTACATTGAAAATATTGAAAAATAAATAGGTGTTACTGGATCGATACCAAAGTCAAACATGTAATTAACAAATTTTTTGTCTGTCTGTATGTTCAGGCATCACGTGAAAACTACCGGTTCGATTTCGATGATAATTATACCTTATTATCCTGGGCATAAAATGGGATACTTTTTATCCTGGAAAAATACGTAGAAAAAAATCTTAATTTTTCAGTTTTATCCATAGACGTTGTTCTGTAGAAGAGCGAACACACGTTGCGTTACCCGCAGTGGATTCAGCGCCGTAACTTGTAGCGCCGAAAGTCGGATTTGGCTTGAACCATTTGCGTGTAATTTTAAACCGTGCTTTTCAGCGCGACCTTTTTGATTACTGGATTTGATGTCATTTCTAAAACTGTTCCGATCAGTTATTTGTAAACGAGTTTTAGATCCTACTAATATTATAACAGCAAAAGTTTGTAAAGATGTGTGTATGTTTGTTACTCTTTCACACTTAAATGGCTGAACAGATTTATCTGAAATTTGGAACACAGATAAGTTGTGACCTGGATTAACATTTAGGCTATTTTTAATCGCGATCGCACAACGGATTCGTATCCGTTTAAAAATTATGATGCCACAGACAAGGACACACGTACATACTACATACACACACTCACTCACTCACTTGAACACGCACACAGCGATTTTTGTAAACTTACAAAATAAAGAGTTTCTTAAGTTTGTAAACTTTTGTTTGTTTGTAAACTTACAAAATAAAGAGGTTCTTAAGTACTTACTTACATTATGTAAGTTTTGTTTCTTAATTCAAGATACAAGTTCATTTCTACTCCAAAAGACGCTATGTTCCGCAGTCTCGACTTACCTTGACTATGACTTACATTAAATTACATTACAACAGTTTATTTATCGTACCTATTGATAAATCAGTAAAGATATAAATGAATTTAATCCGTGTAAAGAAGGGATCACACCATGCCTAATCTATGATCGCATGTCATTCAGAACTATTGTGTTTCGTCGCTAGCCCATTGTTTGGGGCATTCGATAAAAAGAGTCTTTGGCTGTTATCCAAGTAAGGGAAATGTTACTCTTAAAAACTCTATGAATCAATAAATAGCGAAATTTTAAGCAAACACGCGTGTGACTAACTTTGAACCTACCTACCTACAAGTACATTGTTTAGATGGAATATGTTTTTTTTTATTATGAAAAAATGCCGACCTAGACTACTTACAAAAACGTCATCACATAAGCTTTTACGTGCCTATGTCACTGGCTCCGGAGAAAAGCGAAGCGAAAATATTTGTTTCGTTTGAACGCCATGCAGTAACTTCAATATAAAAAAAATACTTAAAGAACTTTAAACAGTTTTTTTAACATAAAGTTGGGGTTTCTTTTTACTTGCGCCAGAGAGTCCTCATCACAAAAAAAACGAAGTAGCGCGTTTTTTATGATATTGGAAGGCAAAAAAGCAGACGGAAAAACAAGCAATTCACACCGCCTAGAGACACCAAAGGTGGTAATGGTGCGTTACCACATTTGGTGTCATGAATTTCGGCGGAGTGAATTTCGGCGGTGTGAATTTCTTACCATCAGGAAATTCGTCTGCTTGTTTGCCTTAAAATATCATAAAAAAATTTTAGCCGCCATATCACTCCTTCGAGGATTGAATTTGGGAAATTTTTCCTTAGTGGATGCCTGCGTTCAAAAAGGTATACGTGTTCGATATTATAAGTTTGTAGCTGTAAAGGTTTAATCCCTTTGCGTTTTAAATATAACTTACATCTCCTGTTTTCGTCTCTTTTATCGGTTAATGAAAAAATCCTGACTTACGTAACACATTCCTACTCAATTAATACAAAGTTCTGTGCAATCAATTTGTTTGCAAGCATTTCTTATGTTTAAGGAACAAAAAGTTTCATAAAAATTTTTATTTCCTACTTCACCTTGCGAGTTAAATTTTAAAACTCCTTCATTAGTGGATGCTTACATCATAAAACGTTTGCGAAATTTTAGGTTTCCATCCTCAAATATTTGGCCTGTGCGTTGACACATCAGTCATTCGTTTTTTGCCTTTTACATAAACTTATAGAAGCTTTGTATTTAATAACATAAGTAATTTTAAATAAAGAAGCACATACACGATAAGGAAAAAACAAGATAGTTTAAAAAATCCAAAACCGTAAACCTCAAATCACTGACACTATCCATCACTGGAACTGATTTTTAATCTATATATTAATACGTGATGCCAAATCTTTGGACCCCTTTTTATGAAAATTGCGCGGACGCAGGAGCATAAAATTTGGCACACTTATAGATTATGTGTAGGAGAAATCCACAACGCTAATATTTTTAAATAATAATGCTTCTAAAGTACATTAAATCAATAAATAAAACATTACCCACACTACCATGCATTTGACACACACAAACAAGTATATTGATGATAAAGATAAAAGATCACAGATGGCGCACTAAAAAGTTTGGAAACTTTTTAGTTTAGTCTTGAGAAATGAGGATGGCGTTCTTATCAACAAGATATTAAAGTTTATTATAGTCGAATTTCGACCAACGGGTGACCATTAGTAATTAAGAAAAACAATAATACCTAGTACGGCCAAACTTGCATGACTAGAGCGGGAGCGACTACCGATGGCACGAGTTATTTCCAACGACTCACATGATCCGTTTAGAGTTGCAACGGACCACGCAAAACATTCCTACCCACTCACGTGGTCGGTTGCAACTAAAAAAATAAATACAAATTATTACCAACGGATCACGTAGCCGGTAGGGAGTAAAAAAATAAACTGTGGTTCGTTCCCACCCGCTCACGTGAGTTATTCCCAACGACTCACATGATCCGTTTCGAGTTGCAACGGACCACGCAAAACATTCCCATCCACTCACGAGGTCTAAATTATTACCAACGAATCACGTAGCCGCTTGGGAGTAAAAAAATAAACTGTAATTCGTTCCCACCCGCTCACGTGGTCGGTTGCAATTACTTTCTCGTTGCGTTCGGAGTGCCAACTGACCACACTCGTGATTTAAACATATTTAACCAATTTTAATTAATAAAAATACTGGATTAAGTATGCAAAATCAGTGTTATTGTATCAAAATAGAAATGATCACATTATTAAAAAAATAAACATTTGGTAATAACAATAATAAAAACATTAAATCACAGCAACAAATAAAACCGAATTAAATCAGACATGGTTATAAAAATAGACCTGCTTAAAAATAAGTCATAATTAGTAAAGTAATTAGTAAAGTTCAATAATTTTAAATGTTTTCGTTTTTTTTTTATTTAATGTTTTCATGCATAAGGGTTGACTTTTTTAGCTTACCTATTTTAAAAAGACGCTATGATTTTGAATGTGAATAATTTAAAGACGTTTGTATTTATTTTATTAATTAAAAATATTTGTTAAAATTGGTTAAATATGTTTTTAATCACGAGTGTGGTCCGTTGGCACTCCGAACGCAACGAAAAAGTAGTTGCAACCGACTACGAGAGCGGGTGGGAACGAATTACAATTTAATTTTTTACTCCCTACAAGCTACGTGATCCATTGGTAATAATTTATATTTATTTTTTTAGTTGCAGCCGACCACGTGAGTGGATGGGAATGTTTTGCGTGGCCCGTTGCAACTCTAAACGGATCATGTGAGTCGTTGGGAATAACTCATATAATTCGTAAAACTTTGATTTTCAATTTCATTAGAATTTCAAAACTCTGTTGGTGAATATAACTTTATTTTCCATATGTATATAAATGAAAATCCCCTTTTCGTGTAGACTGAACGGACCTGGGGCCCTACCATGAACGCTTAAAGCAGTATTATTTCCATCTTGCTAAATGTCTGCCTTTATAAGCAACTTTATGGTGTACGTCATAAGGTTGTCTTTCTCGACTGACAATTAGTATTACTGAAATAGTACTGTTTTAAGAGCTTATGGTAACCCCCCTGGACGGATGGACTAATTTTACCAATTTCTTTTCAACTGTTTTAGTTATCGTCAGGAGCAGATTCTTATAAGGAAAAAAAACAGGAAAATTGCAAAGAAAAATGGGAAACACAATGTTTTAGTCTGTAGAAACTATAAGTAGCTGTTAAACAATACGAAGTTTGCCAGGTCGGCTAGTAAAAATATAAAATAACCAAATATGATGTTAAGTGATCAGTTTTTTGGTCAAGTAGAAAAAGTGCATCCTTTCCTCAACTGGTCATCTACGAGGTTCGGGTTTGATCATCCACTGGAACATACATTTGCATGACGGACATAGATGCCTGTATTTCGGGGTCTGGATGTTTATAAAATTGAATACAGCACGCATTTTTATTAGTCTTTCAATATATTAGTATCTATCGTTGACTATTACCTCTCCCAAAAGCATCTCATATTTGTAATAAGATCAGTTCGTGTAATTTGTTTAGAAACTTTTTTTATTTCTAAAACATGTTTTAGACGTTCCGCTTCAGTGACAGTTGATTAACGATCAGGGGGCTGATTATGTACCTCAGTTGTCAACTAAAATGGTAAAGTGTACATCAATATGCTGTCAAATGACGTGTTTTATATTTGCTATTTCCAGTGATCAACAGAAATACAGTAGAGATAGCAAACACAAATGAAGTCATTTGATGTACACTTTTTCAGTTTGAGTTGGCAACTGAGATACATAATCACCCCTCAGGTTTGCAATATGCGCCGCAGTCGCTTAGGTGTGCACTGTACATCAGTTTCGCGTTG
>NJDD01001101.1:156925-168443 GCA_002245505.1 Calephelis nemesis | reverse complement strand
ATTCTGAAATGTTGGTAATTTAATGTTTTAGGAATATTGAGAAATCGCGTGTGCCGAAACAAAAACTCAATATTTTTAAAAATAACACTAGTTTACAAAATTTAACTTTTTATTTATACCCCGACACAAATGTATGTAAATATGTTAATCTATCTTTATTAAACCTAAAAATGTCAGCAGAAATATTTTATCACGTCTCAATTTTTTTCTGCAATCAGATGTTTTTTTTAACTACTCGACATGGTGACGACATTTTATTGTTTATTCGTTCACTTCAAACGACAGTTATCTTGCTTCGGATTGATTAAAAATGTCTAGTAGAAAGTGCAAAGAAGGTCCTGATCGTTTTTGTTATCAGTTTATTTTTCAAAAAGAGAAGACCTTTGGTTGGATTCGTTAAAAAGGCATATCTTCATTATTTTGGATTTCTTGTTGCGAATCAAGATAAAACGTGGGTGCCTCAAGTGTTTTGAGAAAGTTGTAGATTCATTTTACTCCAGTGGTCATCGGGAGAATAAGTTTACCTTCCATTTGGTTCACAAATGCTATGAAGAGAACCTAGTAACCATGAAAATGATTGTTACTTTTACGTTACGAAAGCGTTGGGGTATAATATAAATTAAGTCAAGTATTAAATATGCCGAAGTGCCGTATGTTACTACCACTACCAAATAATGTCACTGTACCCCCTTTACACATCAAAGTAGGGCTCATGAAAAACTTTGTAAAAGCGCTTGAAAAAAACAGTGATGCTTTCCGGTTACTGCAAAAAATATTTATTGCAAACATTACCGAGAGAAAACTGAAAGATATAGGCTCATATTTATTGGCCCACAAATCCGTAAAAATATGAAAGATTCTCATTTTGAAAACCTTTTATTGGTTAAAGAAAAATCTGCTTGGAACTCATTTAAAATGGTTGTAGAAAATTTTTTGGGAAATAAAAAAGTGGAAATTACGAAGAAATTGTTAACAATTTATTGAACAATTTTCAGGACATGTCAAACATGTCATTAAAGACTCATTTTCCACACTCTCATCTGAATTATTTCCCTTAAAACTTAGGAAGTGTGAGTGACGAACAGAGTGAATGTTACCACTAAGATTTAAGGATTTTCGAAGAACGACCTCAAAGATTTTGGGATCAAAATATGTAACGTGATTACTGTTGGGCCATCATAAGAAAAACTAATTCAAATAACTATAAAAAAAAGGAAAAATTACTCATTTAAATTTATTTTTGTATTAATTCTAAAAAAATGTATTTCTCTTTAAATTAATAAATATTTTTTAAACCAGGCGTGACCGAATTTTTTTATTATTTTTCTGGATAATTCTACCCAAATACAAAATAAAATAACAACTTTCAGCTGGGGTGTGAAAACCGTGTAAACTAGTGTAATGTTTAGTGCATGTCCGTTCGTACATACAACCAAATTCCTGATAATCTCAAATCACTTCCATTAAAAAGATTTCGAACAAATTTTTTGACTTGTTAGATAAAACATGTTATAGTGTCAAGGATTTTTTTGTAGATAAGAATTTATAGTAAAATAATTGTAGTAACTATCAACCAAATATAATGAAAATTATGGTTGCAGAGGAGTTTGTTTAGCCGTTTCTTCTTCTGTCTGGCTAGGTTTGGAAACCGTTGTAGTTTACGGTAGACAGGGTTAAATTGAATTATAGTTGTAAATGTTTTGGTAATAAATAATTAAATTATAAATATAAATAATTGGCTTAAAAAAACCTTAAAGTTAGATATATAATTAAATAATATTTTTTTATAAATATTAAAATATTTACACACTAAAATATGGTGGAATATGTTGATATACCTACTTAAATGTTTTTGTAACATCTCATTTATTCACATATTCCTCAAATAAATAATTTTCTTCTGTCTTTCTTTCTGCAATAAGCTCGTACTCTTAAGTCTTCATTCAACACCCTTTTTATCGTAGTTTTGCCTAACCTCATCTGAAGGGTTAGTTAGCAGTTTCTGCTTGCGAGTGTGATTTCTTTGAGTTCCTGCCTTCACAGCTCTTACTACTTCTGATGTCCTAACAGAGTAACGGCGACCCCTTTTTTTCTGTCTTCATGTTATATCGTTTAATGGTACGATAAATGAATATTCTAGTCAAGTAAATTCAAATTTATCTGTATGTAAAAATTCGCGAAAACCGCGACATGGTCTTTTTTAAGCGTCCACTCCATATTTAATAATACTTTTTTTAGGTTTTGGCCTTAACGTTAGCATTTCGCCATTAGTCAAGTAGAATTTTTTTTTTAAAATTTGATATAAATTTTAATTAATCATCAGTCACAAGCTCATGTAATGAGATTTGGCGGCAACGAGGAAATACACGATACACTAATTTCTTTATGATTATTTCATTTCTGTACTTTCACTGAACAAAATTGCACCAAATGCCACCAAAATTGACTAATTTCACTTAATATCAACACGAAATTCAATAATTATGAAAAAACTTCGACCATCTTCTCTCTCGATGGCGCCAAAACTCCAAAGAGTATATAAATACTACGTAATAAGAGGCGGGACTTCCATAGATACATAGCAAACCCGAACTTGTACAAAGTTTACTTGAAAAAGTATAACCCGTACAATTTGAATGTAAGTCTATAGGCATTCCGATATAAGGCAACTAGGGTCATATGATTTGGGCGAATAAAAAACATAGCAAAATTTTTTTTTTCATTTTTTGATATGAAAGTTGCGCCAAACTGCCAAAACTCCTTAATAATACTTGAGTCTTGAATGCTTGAATGTACTTATTTTCATAAAAGGTTCTAAATTCAAATTAAGAAACATTTTTGTGGCCAGCATTTTGAATTGAAAAGCTTTTATTGTATGACTGAACTTATGACTCGACTAAGTATGTTAGAAAATACACAAGTTTCTAAATTTTATGTTTCCCAACCTAGGGATCTAACCCGGATCTCAAGAAGTCGAGTCCGATGCTTGAATGCTAGACCCCAGAGGCGAAGATGATATCAAAGAAGATAGATCGAAGAGCGTTCGAGGCGAAGACGTTTTAGCCTCGATGTTGCCATAGAAAGCGAAATCAGTAGGCTATTAAGGTAATAACTAATAGTAAGTGATACGTGAAATAGTACAAGTGTTTGTTTGTTTAAAAATGTGCATAATATTTGCAATTTGGAATACGGAACGAAATAAGCGTCGACGATGGAAAATATCAAATAATCTGTAAGGTACTATAGACGCATTTAAGCATGGATTGTCGCACTGCAACTTCTATGATTATCATATTTTTTTCAATCGGTGAAAGTAAAATCTAATACATTTACTTATATAATTTTAAAAATTTCTGCATATAAACTCCAATTATTTTACGTTTAACTACGCTTTTATTCTATTATCTTTCTTTTGATGATCAATAAACATAAACAAGTTATAAAACCGTGAAATATTATGTAGCAATATCATAACACGTCAATTTGTTCATATAAAAGTAGAACGTCAGACAAACGTTCGACACCATGATGAATTTCGGTTTACGTTCAACGCCGCCGTGAAGTCTTTGTGGCTCTACTTTCAGCTACACAATAGGGACAAAAGTTATTCAACGACAATGCAGGAACCAAATACCGATCGTCCAGCCCCCTTTCCCCCTTTTCCGAGTAGGTGCCTAACCATTGTTTACTTTAATACTCTTCTTTTATGTATATTATCGACACAGGCATCAATGTAATCGCAAAATTGAACAACTGAACTGGAAAACGTAAAGTTTGAAGTCCATTTCACTTTAACAATGAATCCAATTGGTGCCGCAAAATAGATTTTAATGCGAATAACTGTACCAATGAGAAATATCGTTATATCCAAAGTTTCTGGTTTACTATATTAATGTAACTTGCTTAAAATATAGACATACTATTCGAACATTTTGTAGCTCTGTCTGTTTATAACCGTTTTAAAAATAAAATTAGATTACGTATATATGGGTACAGATTTTTTTTACGACGATTTAAATTACATCACATATGTGTTTACGCCAACTAACTTGCTGGGTAGGCAGAGAGTGTCAAGTGTCAAATGTCACAATTTATGCAGACCTGTCTAGCTCATTTCAGCCTGCCCTTATATTCACTATTCATTTCATACAAACACTGAACACGATGCATGGTTTCGGGAACTCTGGACATTACTCGTCAATGCTTTTTAACCGAGTTAAAAAAAAACGAGATTCTCAATTCGGTCGGTATATTTTTTTATGTACACCGATTTCTCCGAGGTTTCTGAACCGATTTACTAATTCTTTTTTTTTGTTTGATACCGAATACCTTCGAATTGGTCCCATAAAAAAATTATTCAGGTAGGCCTAATAGGCCTGAATAAAAGGGTTTTTATTTTATGAGCATTTTTCATCTGTTTCCACCCCTCCCGACATTTATTTTTATTAAAATAAATCATATCAGCACTAAACTAAAAAGTATTAAACAAAAATAACTACGTTAATAAAAACCGCCTTCAAAACTAAAAAGTAAAAAATAGTGTAGATTTAATATTAATTAAATACTACCTATTATTTATACGTGCTAATTACTAATATGTTACAAGTCGCTGTCAAGCCACATATCCCAACTCGGCGAGGCTCCTTTTTAAAATATTTATAGATCCTTTTAATGAAGTTAAACGGCTGCAATAGATAATTGTCAATTTATTTTTGTCGGAGGTAGTTTACACTTTTTAATTTTATGTTTATTTTATTTGCAATAAAATAAAATTATTTTCTACTTTTAAGTTCAGCTATTGATCGAACTTAACTCGACTTGACTTGCACCGAGCTGATACTGACGTTATGGTGGCAGTAAAAGATAAGGCAATGGCACCATTCAGAGCAAACTTCTGCACAACTTTCTATAACTAAAAAACTTGCAAAAAGAAACGAATTCACATCAAAAACATTTAATGTACAATGTTGCCCAGACGTCATGTAGATATTGTGCAGAGCAGTCTTTCCCAAAGTGGGCGATAACGCCCCCTTGTGGGCGCTAGACGCCTTGACGGGGGCGGCAAGAGGCCCAGAAAATAAAGTGGCGATAGGTGACTTGGAAAACACACTAGTTCATATTTTTAAATTCACTGAATTAAAATCTTCAGACTACACAACATATACTACTGTAAAAATATAACTTATACCATAAAATAGGATAACGGTTTTGGTGTAATTGGTGAACACGCTTGACATTTCTAATGATTCTATGCTAAGGAAAATCTGGTTTAGAATATAGTTTTAATTAAATTTCAAGTGAAACTTACGCGTTATTGAGGCTTTTAAGATTAAAAAGTAGGGGGCGTTACAAGCTTACTGAGTTTTAAAGTTGGCGTTAGACGAAAACAGTTTGGGAACCTCTAGTGTAGAGTCGCACATGACTACCTGATAACTTGTTGACAGTGCCAGCCGAATACCCATCTTGGGCCCATTTTACATTTAAAGGTGTTTGAAGCAGTTAAAGCTTTTTAATTTCAGCGCGGGGACCCGTTACGCTATCGACAAAAAAAATTTACATTAATTTACATAGTTTATCTAATAGACTTTTTAACTTTCTGTAACTTTCTTAAATTAAATAGGTCTATCTACAAATTGCAATCCATGTCTATGCAACCAAAATAATGATATGAGTCAGTAGTTCAATGTTTTGGAGTGTAACAGACAACACTAGTTATTAAAAAATAAAAGTATTTTTACGCCTTAACCCCAATAGAGGTAGCCAGAGGTACAATCTGGGCACCCACGACTAGCCAAAGACACAAAGTCCTAGAATGTGATAGGTGGCAAGGCCTTTCGTCAACCGGCACATATTCAATCCCAGGCAATGTTATTTTTTCTATTAGGAAATTTAAAATACATTTTTTTTGTTGGCCAATCCGGGGATCGAATCCGGGACCGCAAGAAGTCAAGTCCGACACTGGATCGCTACACCACAGAGGCGATACACAATTTAGATGTTACTTTATAAGTTGGTCTAACGAATTGCAAACCATATAAGTATTATTATTATGATATCCGTAGGTGAAAGTCACTGTTTAGTATAATAATTGTGACCAAGTTAAACTGCAAACATATTTCGAAAAAGAAGCATAACTCTTATTATTATTTAAACTTACTACGAAACTTTGCGAGTTCTTTCACAGAAACTTAATTGGGCAGTACAAAATACTCCGTGAAAGGCTTACAATTTGAAAATATTTGTACTTAAAGCATTACAATTCTTTTGTACAAAATAACAAAACATTAATTAACTTTTAAACTTTTTGTCGTTAAAGGCCTATCACATTTTGCGATTTAAAGCACAATCTAACAAACAAAAGAACATTTATTTCTACAGAAAAATGTCAATCATAGAAATACTGCTCTCAATATTTCCATAACTGACATTATTTACATTTATTTATTACCTATTACATTTTGGAACTATCTCATTCAAGAAATTACATTCCCGCATCCCGCAAAGGCACAACCAGGGCCGAGGACACTAACTTGCACAATGTGATATACAAGCATATCACCAACCAGTCACTTTTAATAGAAAATTCAAAATACACATTACTTTTCTTTTTTTTTGCCCGACCCGGAGACCGAAAACGCGACCACACGAAGTCAAGTCTGATGCCGGACAGCGGTCTGGTCTAGTGGTATGGTTTAGCGAGGCCACGCAGGCATAAAATGGTTCCAAAATTGTCAGTATTTTCATAATTGAAATTGTTTACGTAGAAAGAAATGCTCTTGTGCCCATAGTTTTCTGTTTTTAGTAATAGATGGCAGTAAAAACTACTGGAACTTTCTCATAAGACGACTGTCACTGTCTACTTTTGCCTGACGCCTTGCAATTAATGAGTTAGCAAGGAATATAAATATTTCCTTGCAAATAGCTATGAAAAATACCGAAAATTGAAAAATATACGTGGTAAATACAATACTAAATGCAGAGAGAAATCTGTTTTACCTTGACGGCCCAGAGGAACTGGAAAAACTATTGTATTACTACTGTATTTACAAATATTTTACACATTTTAAAATCAAAATATATGCCTACCCATAGCGTTTTCTGGTATTGCAGCAACTCTGTTAGACGGTAGTAGAACACTCGCGAATTGAAATTCCAATTAATTCAGATGTAGATTCTACGTCTCATATATCGTTAGGGAGACCAGCAGCTAAGTTATTGAAGGAAACTCATTTAATCATTTGGGATGAAGCACCCATGACCACATGTCATGATATTGTTGTAGTTGATCGACTCCTTCAAGATACAATGTTGCAAGATGCAACGAGGAAAATTTATATCAAATTAGAATTTTTTTTCAAATTTGATATAAATTTTAATTAATCATCAGTCACAAGCTCATGTAATGAGATTTAGCGGCAACGAGGAAATACATGATACGCTAATTTTTTTCATGATTATTTCATTTCTGAACTTTCACTGAACAAAATTGTACAAAATGCCAACAAAATTGACTAATTTCACTCAATATATACATGAATTTTAATCATTATGAAAAATCTTCGACCGTCTTTTCTCTCGATGGCACCAAAACTCGGATTTCACTGTTTGTAATAAATAATGAGAATGAGTAATATTATGCTTAGAATCATATAAATTAAAATGTGTACATCACGTGTTGACAAATGTGTTTGGCAAGATATGATAACACTGTAACACCATTTATGTACCCACATTTTGCAAATAAATAAATAAAATAAATTTGCAAAAAGAATAAAATCCTTCATTGCGTATTATTAAAATCAATCTACCCAATTAATATAATGTATTGAAGTCCTCGGTCGTTATGTCAATATGCGCTTAATTACAGTAGTAGGTAGGTACTCAAGAAGATTATACATAGAATTGGAGATCAAACTGTCAAACATTATTTAAAGTCGAAAAATTCGGGCCTTGAGATCTTGTGACTAGGGAATGCAATCCCGATCGCGCGAGATCTTGATCTCGCGAGATCTCGTGTGATTTTTCGGGATCAATCCCAAAGCATAATATGACGAGATTCCGTTCGAGATTGACGGGATTGGGCGGCAATGATCAGCGATGCTACACATATGCGAACATACGTTGCGTTTCATAATTCGAAAGCTAGAAGACCTAAAAAACTCCTCTCTCAGAAAAGTTGGTCTCTTCGATGAACAATCGTATCTCCAAGCGTCGTATAAAAGCAACTGCAGCGCTGTTATATTTGAAAAATCCAAACAATGATCAAAATGACTTGGAGCAATGGAAAGGCAACGAGACATTCCAATTGCCTAGTAAATATCTCATAAGGAAAGAAATTAAAAATTTAATCACATGATTATATTACAAAGAACCAAACCAAACAGAGATTAATACGACAGTATTAAACGAAGATGACTTGCTACTTTCTATGATTGCAGACAATTTAAATATAAGTTCTACTGCTACACAAAGTAATACTTCCCTTCGAGAGGAATTAGAAGAAACTCTGCCATCGTCTAAAAGTCCTTTTACACGTGTATCCACAAGCTTAGACAAATTAGAGTCAGTAATAAAAAAAGAAATGGATTTATTTGAGTGTGGAGGAACAAGATGGAGATTTTCGCAGTTTGCATATAATTTCTTAGTCACGCTGTTGCCAACTAGTGTCGAGTCGGAGAGGGGGTTCTCAGCAGCTGGCTACATTGCAACAGACGTTAGATGCCGGTTAGCAGATAGTACTTTTGATACACTTTGTTTTTTAAGGTGATTTTGAAAGTAATTCAAAATCACCTGTTACTATTTTTTAATGTCTTTAAGCTGTACCTACTTTTGTTTTGATTATATTCATGTTAGTCAAATTGTTAATGGTGTAGTTAGTAATATTAAAGGCAATTTGTTTGTTTTCTTGTTTTAAAATTTGTTTTCTTTCAAATAAAATTTTGTTTAATTAACCTCACTATCACAAAAAAGCAGTTTTCATTATATTCAGTAATGTGATTATTTTTTTGACTACACGAGATCCCAAAAATTTCGGGATTCCGCGGGATTGACATTTCTAATCCCGAGGGATCTCGAATTTACGATCTCGAGTCGGGGTTATCTCTCTTTCGGGTGTCGATATTTTCTATCAAAATGGTATTTTTTTTATAAGAGGTCAGCAAACGAGCACACGGCTCTCCTGATAACAAGAAACAACCGCGTCCTACTGACACTACAGGTGCATCGTTGTCCTGTAGCAGTGATGTTAGGCCTATTGTACAAGTCTCCTGGCTACTCGACCCTGCTAACCAGAATCTTCATATTTTTAAATACATAACAGAATCATTAAGACGGCAGGAATTAGGTAAGGCAGTGGATCTACCAGGGCTAGTTGCTGCACAGCACTCTGCTGGCAGTGGTTTCATTGGTGATGACTTATATTTTAACCAGTGCCCGCCTCTTACGAGCTTCCAGGTAGAGAGGCAGATGGCAGATGGTTTATTCAGCGGACTTGGACTAACTCGGGGAGAATTGTTTGTAAAGTATGGTTTTGACCATTCAAAACGATTCATTTTTCGTAATTGGTACCTACAAAACCAAAAACTATACCGCTGTTTAAAACCTATCAAGATTCATAAGTAACATAACGTAAAGTAAATAACTTAAGTCAAGCTACTTTTTATTATAATCAGGCGATGCCATGACAAGTTGCTAAACAAATAAATTACCTATGCCTTACCTATTCCTGCCGCCATAATGTCATTACGTGTTCCGGTCCGGAGGGTAAGGTAGCCGGTAAACTTACTTTTGCTCGAGGCCTAACATGTTGACCTCAGGTTGGCAACGCACCATAAACACCTTTGGTGTCTCTAGGTGGCGTGAATTTCTTACCATCAGGAAATCCGCCTGCTTATTTGCCTTCCTATAACATTAAAAAAAAAAAATTATTTGGCAGGATGGACGTCATCGGCATTGGTCTGTAAGCTGTCTAGGAGAAGGGCAACTCTAAATTAATGTCATGAATACGTACGACCTCACCGCACCTGGGCTAACCCTGTCGTATATTAACTCTTACTCTTCTAAACGGAGCTCTTGTGTCGACAACTAGGGTAAAATGATAAGAATCTTCTCCCCGTGTTGGTCCAGGTCTTTTGCAGAATAGACCATCTGCCTTCCTGCCAGGCAACTCGTAAAAGGCGAGCATAGGCTTACTGTGACTAACACCGTGACATCTGACCAGGTGGTAGAGTTTCGCAGCGTCTCGCCCGGATTGGTACTACCGCCTTACCTATTCCTGCCACACTAACGTCCAATACTTGCCGTGACGTGTTTCGGTCATAGGGTAAGGTAGCCGGTAAAGTTACTTTTGCTCGAGGCCTAACATCCCGGCCTCAGGTTGGTAACACACCATTACCACCTTTGGTGTCTGTATGCGACGTGAATTTCTTGCCACCAGGAAATCTGTCTGCTTGTTTGCCTTCCATTATTTGTATTTTACCCTCGCGCAGGACACTAATGCGAGACAAACGGAACTTTTTTCTTTGGAATTAAGAATACACTATTTTCTACGTCAATATTACTAAAGGAGAAAGTTTGGTTAGTGTTGCGGCAGGAGACAAGTAAAAAGTAAATAAAATATGGTTTATATATCATTAGTGACCATACAACATATTCGGGCCATTATATACTTAACTACTTGTGCCGGGTTTACATTATTACAGTCCGTATAAAAAGCGTCAAAATTAGTTACATTGGAATTAAATCTCTTATATATTTCTAGCGACATGATGAGAACATCCACTAGTAGTATATTAATATTGCGTAAATATACCATTGTTATATTTTCTAGGGTCACATTTTGTAAATTACTCAAATCTGTTAACAGAGATGAATTATATGTCAGTTAAAAATTATAACAATGTAGTTTTATAACAATGTTTACTTTAAAATGTTTATTTACATAACGTAATTCTAACTATACTATAGTTTATTGAAATAACTATATTTTAATAGTATAACATTTATAAAATGAAACATATTAAATTTCTTATGACTTTCAACAAACTAAATAAATAAACTATCATAACGTTTTAGGAGTACAAAAAACTGTGGTCACCATGATGTAATTGTTGATTAAAAAATACTTTTACATTACCGTCTCAATAAAGGCAAACCAAAAAATGTGAAGTACCAAAAGTTTGTTGAGTGTAATGGTACTCTGCTTTTCCTTGATAACGCATCAGGGTCAGGGTTAAGGTCAGGAGGATAAGCGTTTATGTTTCCACTCTTAATACAAATGCAGTCCACATTTGACATTCAATTTAATTTTACAGTTTCAAAACACAAAGGTTTCAAATATATGACGTCAAGCTTAACAATATTTCGTCAGTTACTATTGACGGAGGCGGCCCTGCTACAAAAAGCCTGAACGTTTCTACAAAAGCTGCAAAGAATGAATGGGCGAGGGTGGAGGGAGATGCCGATTGAATAGGAGAAAGGAGGAATGTGTTGTTACGTAAGTATGTTTTGTGGTGCGTGC
>NJDD01001101.1:141516-156914 GCA_002245505.1 Calephelis nemesis | reverse complement strand
GATACTGTTTAAAAAGGGTTTGTTGAAAACGTTCACAAAATTATTGTATTTCAAAAGATATATTTAACAGCTGTAAAATTTATTTTGTCACGAAATTAACCAGTCATTTTTTGACTCTTTTGAAGTAGTGCTTTTTGAGCTCTTTATAGAGAAATATTCACAGAGATACAGTTTATTTTTTATTTTTTATGATATTGGGGTTTGCCTCCCAACCCAGCAGGCGGATTTCCTGATGGTAAGAAATTCACGCCGCCTAGAGACACTAAAGGTGGTAATAGTGCGTTGCCAACCTGAGGCCGGGATGTTAGGCCTCGAGCAAAAGTAACTTTACCAGCTACCTTACCCTCTGACCGAAACACGTCATGGCAAGCATTGGACGTTAGGGTGGCAGGAATAGGTAAGGCGGTAGTACTAATCCGGGCGAGTCGCTGCGAAACTCTACCACCTGGTCAGATGTCACGGTGTTAGTGACAGTAAGCCTATGCTCGCCTTTTACGAGTTGCCTGGCAGGAAGGCAGATGGTCTATTCTGCAAAGGAGCCCGGACCAACACGGGGTAACTTACTTATTACTGTTGACTGTAATCTAGATCGAGTGGTTAGCGGACATGGTGCTATGTTTTTTTTACAAGACTGAATTATTAACAAGTACTTCTGATAGTAAGTACCCAAGTGAAGTCTCCGGACAAAACATACCGGCTATCACATTTCTCAACCAGAACACAATCGGTCACCCGACTGAGGTGCGGAAATCATACATACCTATGTATTACCTGGTCCAACACGTACGTACACTGTGGTATAATAATCTTTTACAAGCTTCTCAGCAGGCAGCTTTAGCTGACAAATTAGCTACCTTGTTGAATTCATGATACTTTTAATATAACGATATTAAAATCGAAAAGATTTGATTTTATATCGTGTTTGTTGTTTACGGTAGATAGGTATAGGGATAAATTTATTTACATTCTAAAAACTGTTTCTATTAATTAATAATCATGTTGTCTCACAATTATCATAAAAAATAGTGTGTAAATAGTAAATAAATAATTAAAAACCTATTAAAATATTTGCACACCACAAATTGGTAGGATATGTGGGAACGCTTAAATAATTTTGTAACATCTTTGTAACACTCATATTCCTTCTTCTTTTCTTCTTTCTCCTTGTAAATTCTGCCATCTCGATATGCTCCATTAAAGTAATGTTTATTATACAATGGTACTAAATTACTAGATAATAATACTAAATTTGTATTTAGTTTTTGCTGAATACAAAATAAGTAACTAAAAATAATATTATTACTCATATTTAATGCATATCAAATAATATTTTAGTAGTCACCATAGACAAGAGCTAACACAGCGCTCCGGCATATTCAAATAAGCATGACTAATGAGTTCTTAACAAATAAATAGCAGGTTCTTTTGGAGTCCCTCCGACGCAGGGACTACACAAAAGTCGTGTGCTGGCGGTTTCACGAACAACTTTGAGTGTGACCCCACAAAGCTGTGGAACGTCATTTAAATGCACACGTTTCATTGGTTCTGAATGCTTCAGGGAAGTAGAAAAAGAACGGGCCAATTACGACGCTTTTTGTGGCGACGCAGCCTCTCGAACTCTTGAGTGTAACTTTGTATGAGGGATCTACGTCTTGCTTAAGTTTTCATTCCAAATAATAATATACGGATTCCTTTACAGTGTGTTCCCTCGGGTAGAAGTGTTTAAGGGATTTTTTCATACTTTGTGAAAATCTTCATTTATAACTTACGAGGGGATAATAAATAAGGTCCAAATGGGTTTAGCAGATTTTTTGTAACCAACCATATAGAAGGAATGAAGGAACAGCAAGTGAATCTCCTGATGGAAAGTGATCACCGCCGCCCACAGACATCCGCAATACAGATGCGTTGCCGACCTTTAAGGAATGAGTATGCTCTTTTCTTGAAGGTTCCTAAGTCATAATCGTTTGGGAATACCGCCCGAGGTACACTTAGAGGTAACTGATTCCACAAAGGTGTTCTGTGGGGTAAGAAATGTCTTCAGAATCGTATTCGGTGGACGCGAACAGGTGAACTTTACCCTACTTTGTTTAGAAATTGTCCTTGAATATGGGGACAACATGAAAAACAAGGGCGAACGGGTTGGTTTAATTAATTACAAACAACTTTAAAAACTAATTAGATGCTAGCAAAACAGGAGTTTGATTTTAAATTAAAATTTTTAATTATATAATTACTGATATTGCAAATCGACCACTTATCTTACCTCTGGACTAAAGTATGACTTTGTTTGAAACAAATGATAAAGTTTTATTTACAAATACACATACAGCCGAGATATATGAGCAAGGTAAAAGCAAAATTTTGAGCAACTTAAACAGTGGTTTGCGTGATTGTAACTGATTACCTCAACATATCGCCCGTATACACTTCCTTTGTACTCTAAATATCTAATTAAGCCTACAGAATATTCCCAAATTGGGATCCCATATTTCAAAATGGAAGAAACATATCCATGATAAGCTAAGAGAGATGCATTCAGACCTGCTACTTCTCTTATTCTTCTTAATACGTATACAAACCTATCAATTTGATTACAAAGTGAAACAAGGGCGAACGGGTTGGTTTAATTAATTACAAACAACTTTAAAAACTAATTAGATGCTAGCAAAACAGGAGTTTGATTTTAAATTAAAATTTTTAATTATATAATTACTGATATTGCAAATCGACCACTTATCTTACCTCTGGACTAAAGTATGACTTTGTTTGAAACAAATGATAATGTTTTATTTACAAATACACATACAGCCGAGGTATATGAGCAAGGTAAAAGCAAAATTTTGAGCAACTTAAACAGTGGTTTGCGTGAATGTAACTGATTACCTCAACATATCGCCCGTATACACTTCCTTTGTACTCTAAATATCTAATTAAGTCTACAGAATATTCCCCAATTGGGATCCCATATTTCAAAATGGAAGAAACATAACCATGATAAGCTAAGAGAGATGCATTCAGACCTGCTACTTCTCTTATTCTTCTTAATACGTATACAAACCTATCAATTTGATTACAAAGTGAATCAATATGTGATTTCCAATTGCAAAATTTATCGGTTTTTATACCTAGGAAGTTAGTAAAATCTACGTTATCTATTATAGGATTATTGAAAATAACATCTACTATTTAATCTCTCTGTAATGAGTTTGCAATTCGATTAATTTTGTTTTTGTTAGATTTAATTTAAGATCATTCTCATGTAACTAATTATCTATTTCGTTCAAAGTTTTAGTTGTTTCTATGACTAGATCATTTTTGATTTAGCACTTGATGAGAAGAGTTGTATCATCAGCAAATAAGATTAAATTATGACTGATAGCATCAGGCAGATCATTTATGTAAATTAAAAAAAGTAATGGTCTTAAAATGCTACCTTGTGGTACACCGCAGTCATTATCGAGTTAATTTGAAGTATAGACTTTTTTGCGGTTTCCACTTATTGTAGTGGTGATTAAGGCAGTGGATCCTTAGTTGGGCTGCACAGCAACGCAAGTTGCCAGGTAGAGATCAGATATATTCTACTCATCGGACCCAGACCAACATGTGGAAGTCCTTCCACAAATTCAGTATAACATCCAAATATTACAAAGAGATATATGTTCGCAAAAGTAACCAAATTATATACTCATGTTGAGGGTGTCAAACAACGATACTAGGTACTCAGAAATACTTAAATATATACCAGTATAAATTTATTAAACACCCAGACCCAAAAATACAGACATCTATTTTCATCACACTAATGCCTGTCCTAGTCAGAAAATGCGCCCGAGGCGTGTACGCTACACCCTCGGACAACGACGCGGTCATATTATGCTCAGTTATATTTAAAGTTTATATCACAAGTTTAGATCGTTTGTTTTGTTATTTTAATCTAAAATTCTAGTTTAAAATTTAGTATGACATAAAAGTAAAACTTTTTGAAGAGAATCCTTCAATTCGAGCAAGAACTTGCGATCCATTGGCTAACCAACGAACCAAGCGCAAAGCTTTCACGGCTACCTCGCCTTCTTTGATAGAACTCTTCTACGGAATGAATAAATCTATATCTATCCAAATGTAAAATATAAAGTTAAGCGTTTAGCGAAACCACATTTCATAAAGACTTATGTACAAGTAAGCGAAAAATTTTCAAACTTGTTTTGTGTTATTGCGATGACAGAACGTGTAGTTCTCTTACTAGACTGCGGATGACAAGTTGTAATATTTTATACTGTAAAAGCTGTAGTCAAAGAAAATTTGATGAAATATATTTTTCCCCCGTGTTGGTCCGGGCTCCTTTGCAGAATAGACCATCTGCCTTTCTTGCCAGGCAGCTCGTAAAAGGCGAGCACTGGCTTATCATCACTAACACTGTGGCATCTGACTAGGTGGTAGAGTTTCGCAGCGACTCGCCCGGATTGGTACCACCGCCTTACCTATTCCTGCCGCCATAACGTCATGACGTGTTCCGGTTCGGAGGATAAGGTAGCCGGTAGACATACTTATGCTCGAGGCCTATCATCCTGACCTCAGGTTGGCAACGCACCATTACCATCTTTGGTGTCTCTAGGCGGCGTGAATTTCTCACCATCAGGAAATCCGTCTGCTTGTTTGCCTTCCTATAACATAAAAAAAAATATATATTATTTCATTATTGTATACAATCATCTTAGTAGGTACTTTAGTTTTACAACGCATTGAGATAATCAATCATAATATTTTACACTATTTAAAAAAAGTCAGTAAGTAATAAATATTGTAGCTAATTTAAAAATTAAAAAAAAAATCTGACATGTACCCGTAGTATTGCAAAAATGTAAATTTTATTTACTGTTACAGATGTACCTACCTATGTATTAAAAAGAGTTTGCTGTGTTTATGGTGATGATTGTGGGACTTTGTGTCTTCGGCTAGTCGTGGGTGCCCTGGTTGTGCCTCTGCCTACCCCTTCGGGGATATGGGCGTAAAGATACTTTCTTTACTTAAATAAAATAATATGAGGTTTAGAAAACAAGGATTTGAGTTGCCACATCTAATCAGGTACCTACATCGTTGTCTAAAACTAAATTAAAGTTTTGATTATAAATAATTAAACATTGTATTTAAAAAAAAGTGAGTGAAATCTTTGAGCAAGTTGGTTATTTCGAACCTTTTCTTTTTTAAGGCAATCGAGATTGAGGCATAACTACGGTTATCAAAATTTGTTATCTACTTACAAAATCCATATTTGTGTTCTATATGAAAACGGTTTAAATTATTCGACTACATAGGTACGTAGGAGTACAATTTTACAATACAATTTTAGTAGGTACCTACTGCTCGCGGCACGCGGGTTGATAATTACAATTACCTAGTTTGCTATAGTACATGTCGGATTGAAAAACTGCTAAATCGGTAAGCGCTTATTCCCGACAAAAACCGTAGAAGGAATTTTGTAGTCTGATGGGTAAAATACACCCTGTATATTTTTTAGTTTTATCGTTTTCTTATTTTAGAAGTTACAGGGGGGAACATATCATACCACCTTGGAAGTGTCTGTCAACCCTAACACCATTCCATAGATGGAGTTTTTTTCTACTTTTGTGTCAAAATCTTAATGCAGTTTATACATCTACTTGGCAAGTTTCAACAGTATAGTTCTAATAGTTTCGGAAAAAAGTGACTGTGACATACAGACGGACAGACAGACAGACAGACATGACGAATATATAAGGGTTCCTTTGTTTGCCTTTGGCTCTGGAACCCTAAAAATGTTAAGACTCATTCAAGTACAAAACGCAATGCGCCTAGTTGTGTTGTGCGTCGGGTGAAGCGGTACTTTCACTAAGGGATGAAACCCCGCTTTCCCCGTCCCTTGTGCGGAGGTGATCGCTTACCATAGATGACTTTCTTTCTTTCTTTAAGTTTTGGCCTTCACGTTAGTTTTTTGCCAATAGTCAAGTACAAATTTGCATCAAATTTTATATCAATTTTAGTAAATTATAGTTATTCATAAGTCGTCAGTAAGTCATGTCAGGATCTTGGTTAAAGCGGTGGCCTCATTACCCAAGCTCGTGTAGGGAGATTTGGCGGCAACGAGGAAATACACGATACGCTAATTTCTTCATGATTATTTCATTTGTGCACTTTCACTGAACAGAATCGTACGATATGCCACTAAAATTAACTAATTTCACGAAATTCAATAATTATGAAAAAACTTCGACCAACTTTTCTCTCGATGGCGCCAAAACTCTTTATGAGATGACTTAAAGATTTGCCTTGGCATTTTAAAAGTAACCCGGTCAATGGTATGACCCTTTTAGAGACTGCCTACTCAAAAAAGCAACAAAATTTATCACAATGCAAACGACAACAATAAACACTAACTATCAGCCCCGTTGGTTTGTTTGTGTACCTCAATAATAGAAGAGGAACTCATGATTTTAATTATTGGATTTGACGAATCATGATTAATAACACAGAACAAATTATGCCCACTGTAAACTTTTCTTTTGTGAATTGGCAATAAAAAGATTTGAAAAGCACTTGTTCATTACAGAGCTATTCAAAAGCTTGTTCGGATGAAAAGAGTATGAATAAATCTAGTGATCATACAGTAAAGGAAATAATTTAAGAAAGTTGTTACAAATACCGAAACTGTTGTTGTATATTACTAAGATAGAGTTGTGCCTCTGCCTACTTCTTCGAGGATATGGGCGTGGAGATACTTTTTTTTTACATAGAAAGCGAGATCTACCAGATATTATTCGCAAAGTACAAAGAAGGGTGTTATTTAATTTGAACAATCCAAATAATATTATCTAAGTATAACAATTTTTCTCCATTTGCGATTTTATGGAATTTTTTGTTACAAGCACCTACCGTCTTATTAATAACCGTAGATTAAAGTGAGGGATTAGGATACTTAAATCTGATCTTCGACTAGTCCTTGGCCATGAAGGGTCGTTTAGTGACAGAGTAAGAATGGACTATATTGACATTTACCTAGTTAATATTTCCGAAGATAGGTTATTGTATTCTATCAAAACATCTTAAGAAAACTAATCTTGCGATGCTTACTTGAGCAATTCAATGTTAAATTTAAAACACTCCAGAAACAAAAAAGTAAAGTAGACTTTTCAAATAATAAATAAATAAGATGAATACATATGCATATATTATAATCCTACAATTTTTTGTATTTATGTCTCTTACCTGTCGTTTTTTCGTTGCACCCGGTTTGAAATCACAACGAATCTAAAGAAGTTTCACTTCAAAAATATTGGCAGTAAACCCTATTTTGCAATTAATTTTTTATCTTGAGACTGATTACGACCTTATTGCCATACTGCCTCTTCCATCATATTTCTTCTGTTATTCCGAAATTAGGAAATTGCTGTCATAGATAAGATAAATAACTAAATGAACATACAATATGAAAAGATTCTTTAATTAATTTATATTACATTAAATGGATATGCATTTTAAGCCTTCCGATTTTTCTTCGTCTTGGGCCAGTTTCATTTCTAGTTTCCCTATAATAGCTTGTATTTTCAGCCACATTTTTAGCCGTGAAATCCAATGTCAATTTTATCATAACACGTACCCATCCAAAGCTATTTCAACAATGTCCCAAACAGTTTTTATTAGTATTTTTCTTAGATTGTCTGTAATAAATCGTCTCCCGCACCCAGCCCATGCCTCTTCTGTTGTTCGAATCATCTTCTTCATATCTCAAACAACGCTTTGTATTTAACAACCTATACATAACGTTGAAAATCTGTTTTAGTGTTACAGTTTATCATGTTTACAATTACCTGCAATGTACTTGGCACAACCAATTTAGTTGTTGAATTTTCTCTACTTTTATCTATCTTTGGTCTCCTACATTAGAGATTGAAGGAAGTCCTACAAAATTTCCAGCAAAATAAATCGAAAGTCATTTTTGTGTTACCATAACCTATGCGTTAATCCCTCGTAAGAAAGGTGTTGTTACATTAAAGTTACACCACGTTTATTAATAACAATTTCAGTATGAAGTTAGCACTTGGTTACTTAGGTATTAACCAACACATTGTACACTCGGATAGTGCTTGTAGTAAGCAATTTTTATTAATAAAACGGTAAATGTTTTGATATCTTACCTACATACATACAGACAAGACGGTCAGACGGACTGTTTACTTAAAAAAGAGTGCCTCTAAGAACTCATCAAACCAAAATAGCACTAACAAATCTCGCACTTGTGTGTTGGTTGCAAAATATTATTTTGACCGTTCGGCACTGCGGTACAACTGCGATTTATTGCAAAGTGAGTGATGCTATCCTCGGGACCGGAGTATGACACTGACACCGGAGTATGGCAGCAGGAATAAGTGAGCCGGTGGATCCGTACCATGACGAGTTGCAGCACGGCCCTATATCAACTCTGCTCTTGTTAGCAATAATCCATTTTGATAGCCTCGTTGCTCGAGTGACTAGTGTACACGCCTAAATACAGCGGTCAACCGCGACGCTCGGGTTTGATTCCCGACGGGGACAGACATTTGTGTGATGCATGTGTGCATTTCCGGGTCTAGGTGTTTATCAAACTTATTCTAGTATCTATTTAAGTATATCTTTGTTTTAGTATATTTAACTAACACCCAAAACATAAGCATATAAGTTGCTTATATTAGGGATATTTATTATTTACTAGCTTCCGGCCGCGACTCCTTCGGCGTCGGTCTTCTCGTGATAAAACAGAAAAAAAATATATTTTTTTTTACGTATTTTTCCAGGATGAAAAGTATACCATTTTATGCCCAGAATAATAAGGTATTATACCAAGTTTCATCGAAATCGAACTGTTAGTTTTCACATGATGCCTAAACATACAGACAGACAGACAAAAAAATTTTTAATCACATATTTTGGTTTGGTATCGATCCAATAACACCCCCTGCTATTTATTTTTTCAATATTTTCAATGTACAGAAATGACCCTTCTACAGATTTATTATATGTAGGTATAGATTTAACCCTTTACTCGCCTCTTATAGGAACTATACTATGGTCATAGAACTGATTCTCAGCACAAAAGGGTAACGGGGCCCCATTCGAGCCAGAGTGACGGCCCTGCTACTACTGTAGAGATCCTCAAATAAGAAGTCATTTTTAATCTGTTTAGCGTTCTCTATTAGTAAACGAAATAGTACTTAGTAAGTAAACGAGTTAGGGTTATTTTCAAAGTTAGCGATAGCACCTTGTTTATTACAAGAAGCGAAGGTCCAGCCAGAAAGCATTCGGCCGTCCGTTAACGAGCCGTCAATACTGCTCGGTCCGCCGCCGCCACCGCCGCTATAAATTCCGTATTGAGCGGACACACAACAAAGCACGTTTTGTCTTGCAAATGAAAACGCGCACATTTCGCGGCATTGTGCGCGGTTGTTTCGGTGCCCGCCATTATTAACGGCGTACATGAAAGACAAAAGGTTCGTCTGCAGTACTGAGCCTGGCCTAGATAGCAGATTATTGTACTAACACAATAGAAGCGTTAATTCCCCGAGTCTACCATTATTTTGTTGTTTGCAAGTTTATCGCATCAATCGATTTGCCCGCGATCGGCTTTTGTTTTGCCACCGTTGGCGCCACCGCCCCGCGATTGTTTTCTGGTAACGGGTTTTTTTTTTGAATGACTAAATTGTTGCTAATCTCGCGATTTTATGCAACTTCACCGAGCTTTAGGTAACGGGTACAAAATAAGTACCTATACAACTGTAATATACGCTTTCATCTGTAGCTATTACAAAAACAAAAACAATCATTTTTGTATGATATTGGAAGGTTAACAAGCAGACGGATTTCCTGATGGTAAGAAATTCACGCCTCCTAAAGACACCAAAGGTGGTAATGGTGCGTTGCCAACCTGAGGCCGAGATGTTAGGCCTCGAGCAAAAGTAAGTTTACCGGCAAACTTACCCTCCGGACCGGAACACGTCATGACGTTATGGCGGCAGGAATAGGTAAGGTACCAAACCGGGTGAGTCGCTGCGAAACTCTACCACCTAGTCAGATGTCACGTTGTCAGTGAAGGTAAGCCTATGCTCGCCTTTTACGAGCTGCCTGGCAAGAAGGTAGATGGACTATTCTGCAAAAGGAGCCCGGACCAACACGGGGATAGAAGCCCTCTTATAAAACATTCCTTTTTTGACAATTTACATAAATTGATCAAAACAAAATTTTCAAATTGGTTTTTTTTGTGTTTTAACCAACTTTACAATTACATCGAAATATCCACAAATACTGAAGAAAATATTTAAGTATATATAGATAATTATAATATAGGTACATATAATATTTTTACACTTTTATGTAATTTTTCCTTAATTACTTTTACTTTAGTAGAATAATTTTTACTCAAAAAAAGTATATTTTATATTTTAATAAAATACAGTTTATGGCGGTAGATGCGCACTTAATTCTCGTACCGTTATCGTAATTAAGTCCATATTAAAACACTGATAGGTATGACGCATTCAGGAACGCTTTGTTTTAAAGTGCATCGATTCATTTAAAAATTGTGGGGCATTTTACCCTTTCTATGTTAAAATATGGTTTGTAGTGTCAGGTGTAACTTTACAAGGTCCGCAGTTGTAGTGGCTTCAAATTTTAATTCTACTTGAAGATATACTAGAACTACATAAGTACCTAGGTAATTATGGTAAGCTGATAATCGCTTATATCTAATTCCGAAAAAAATAAGGACAATGGTTAAATAAAAGAGTTTTTTTATTAAAGTTGTTCTTGTATAATTAGGTAGTCGTTGTTACCACCTTTCTAAGCAAACAAAAAATTTAAAGATTTATGAACTGAATAAAAATAATGAATAACTTACTACAATTTACACATGTAAACACGTAAAACTTCCTAAGCCTATTCATTCTTATCTTTTTTTTTTCTAATCTAAAAACAATATGCATAGCACACCCAATAACATTTTTTGTAATTGCTTACTTACCTATAATTATAATAAATATAACCCATGCCTACATTCCTATTACTCACTTTTAGCCTAGGTATTAAACTACAGAAGTGACAGGATAAAACAACGGTACCTACCTACCTAGGTACCTATTAAAGCATATAAAGTACGTAATACTAACACCACTTCTCTATACGATTTTGTGCCGTATTTGTCATACATACTGTTAAAACATATCATCAAAATAAATAAGTTGCATAATCTTACAAGGTTTTTAAGCTTTATACCTATAAGAATGTAAAAAACTTACCAATGCTGACTGCTAATATAATTCAATTTTCCAATTCACACAAGGCATATCCATCCAACACAAAAATGTTCCTTGCACTAAATAATCACTTACACATAAAAAAAACAATCAGATAATTTGGCGGGAAAGCTGTCAACGAAAAAGTTCCGCCGGATTTACACTGCACGTGTAACTGTCAAACGAACAACACAAGCGAAGCACTGAAATACACTGCGAGCCGGCCGGCAAGTGACGTCCATGGTTTCCCGCGCCGGATCCTTGCGCAGAATATTTAAAGGAATCATGACATTACCACCCTTCAAGCCAATAAAAGAAACAGTATAAGACCTAAGAACTAACTAAAATATGCATTATTTTGGATATTCTTAGAGGTTTTTCTCGTTTTAATTTCGAAGCAAAATGTGATAGACCTACATAGCCTTCTGACATTCTTCGTGTAAGAGAACATCAGAGCTCGAAAGACGTCCACAGCTTTGTCAAATCTTTCCTCTTGTTAAATCGATGCTCATTACTGTCACTTTCCGACTACGTGAATAAGTAATCTTTAAACTCAAGCACATAGCGGAAATTAGGTTAGCGAGTAACTGTAAACATCTTTAATCCGATACCGCTTCTGTGTAGGAGAGCCAGGGGCATTTATTAACGGGGGTAAGTATTAATAAGCTCATAGATGAAAAATTATGATTGTGTGTGACCTGTGTAGGTGATGTGACGATAAGTACAATGGCCTAAAAAACCCAAAATGTTTATTCCACTAAATTATCATTTGTCGTTTTAAACAAACAATGTTTTGTTTAAAAATCTTGTGCTCGGGGCAAGTATTAACAAATTGCCAGGTGTAAGTTTTAACATGTAATTATATACGATTTAGAGAAGGATGTTTTATATAATTTATATCTTTATTCAGACAGAAATTGTAAGAGAAAAACGACGCGGGGTTCGACATCATCAGAAGTATTTGAACCTGCAGGGAAAAAATATTAAATCATGGTATGAAATATCGCGAGGTTGCATCATAGTTAGAAATTTGTTTTATCTCGCTTCAAAAGTATGTAAACATTTAAAAAAATTCAACCAAATGTAGGATAAAAAAACCCAGAGACCAAAATGTAAGATTATCTTATTAAATGCTCCAGCTGCAACTCATCTTGAAATTGAAAAACTGCCACCCAATTGGCACTTAAATAAAATGGAGATGTGTGATTCACGGCTTTCATGAAAAGAAATCCCAACCTGTATTAATGTTAAAAAATGAGCCTAATAAATATTGTATTAACCTATAAAAAATAACCTATTACAAAATAAATAACCTACAAATATTAAGGGCATCGAAAAGAGATAAAGACTTAAAAAGAGATAGTATTATTAATTCTTATCATACTTTACCGATTTTAAAAATTCTTTCACCATTTGAAAGCTACATTATCCACGAGTGACACAGGCTTTGTTTCATCCAAATCGGTATAGTAGAAGCCAAGTTACGCAGGCGAAGCTGCGTGAAACTGCTAGTAATAAATAATGTGCTTGACAGAACTTGATCTTTATTTACTTATCTTTATTTATGTATAAGATTGTCATATTGGATAACATTAAGCAATATATTTCCGTTAATATATGCCTCAGAGTAGTTAATACTTGTCCCGATGACGGGGTAAGTATTAACAACCGACTTTTTAAAAAAAATCACTCTACAGCAAAAAGTGACCCGAATTATGGATTTTTCTTTAGAACTTTATCAAGAAGAATAATTATTATTTGTTGATAGTGATTCCTGACTCCATAACTTAATTTAATTCAGAATTACAGCAAAACAGTAAAATTTGTTAGTACATGCGCCTGTCTCCCTTGCAAAAGAGTACATAGGTAAAGAAGGAATAAAATTGTAACACATGGCACTCGACACTCTATCCCTAACACGCAAGGAACTTGATGTAAAGGTATGTATGACTGTGGTTATATCCTTGCAATACTTTTCTGTCTTCAAAAATATGATGGAAGTGTTTCTTCATTTTTATCTAAACTTAAATTTAGATGAGCTTTCAGGCTTCGAAGATCAGTGTTGGAAGATTCAAACAGTAAAAAAAACATCAAATTGGACAAAACCGAGGTGCGATGTTGGTATGGCTATAACTCAAAACAAAGCTTAAAGCGACAAAAAGGATTCACAACATAATACACACCATTAAAAGAAAAGACAGTAGAGGCTGATATAATGTAGAAACGTTGGGTAATATGTCCGATGACAAAGGCGCGAATGCGGCACAAAGCATCGCGTGGTATTGTGTCAGCCCGCACAATACACCTTGCATGTATGTACACATAACTAATTTACTTTTGTATACAATAAAAATTGTCGCACTAATAGCAGTCTTATAGCGTTCTACTAGAATCGTCAGTGGCATACGATTGCTATAGATTTTTTCAATAATAATATTAAGATACTGAGTTTGAGCACAAGCAAGTGTTTAGATTTGAATCGCTCTTGAAAACATTCAATAAAAGATTGGAGCGATTACGTAATCTTTGCCATGAATAGTTCTGATAATGATAACTCGTTTATTTTTAGGTAACGCGATTTTATTACAAATTTTAAAATCATTGCCTTAAAAATTGTTCCTCAAAAATTAGTGAGGGTAAATTGGACTAGTTTTATCGTAAAATGGATGGCGTACGTATTCCTGGATTTATCTGACATAATTTACAAGCAGTTGGCCCCAAACCTCGCCAGGAACCAATTAGTCCTTTTATGATTCCTACATTCCGTCATTCGCCATTTTAACTTTGCCTGTTAATGACTTTGGAGTTGTGCGTAAATAATGAAACACATGATATACCTACTGTCTTTTGCTGCAATCAGTTCAAACATGCAGTTGATACTCAAACAAATACTCTAGAAATAAAAATGAAAATTTTCCCTAGTTTTGGGGAAAATGTGTAGTCAACTATCGTACCACACCGTTAAAATGTTATTTACTACACTCACTAAATATAATACTAATTAAATGTAATACCTACTAAATAAAAACAATACTCACCTTTCATACTTGTGTCAGTACTACCCCAAGAAGTGTGATGTGCGTTACTGTCGCAGCCAATCAGCAACTCCGTTAGTTGGTCTTGGCAGTATTCTATGAGTGGTTCTAGCTGAAAGGTTGGATTGAGCCTCTGGCCGGGCGGATCTGGAAGGTATGCAGAGCAGACCACCATCTTCAAATCTTCTCTGCCCGGCAAGACTATATAAGCTGCAACCATGTCGTCAAAAAATTTATATTTTTCTTAAAAAAATACAAGATCTGGGTTGGTGCTTTTTTCGTTATATAACAATTTACCGGCCGATTCCAGGCCCATTACCACGTTTCCATTGATCCATGGTTCTGGTACTAATAGTCTAGTTGAGAAGGTTGCATTAATTGCACTTTGGGTGAAAACTTGCCATATGGTAGACATAATATCATTAGTGAACTTGAAAATAAAAAGTCATCAATTTTGAACTAGTACTTTTTTTCGATTTGACGAACATATAAAATAATTATAACTTTTAAACTGTAATTATTATTTTTGTGATTTTGTGAACAGTCATGTATTTTAAAATTATTTACCCGCAATGATAATAATTTCCTGTAAAAAGTTATATTTTGAGTGGATATTTTTTTATATAAAACAAATTGTTACTCTAAAAACAAACAATACAGTTAAGGTGTTAAACAACTACAACGGAGTTTTATTTGTATTATATTTTTTACGGTTTTTAGGAACATATGTGCTAATTTTCACTTGAAAATTATTTTCGGTTCTTCGTGAAAGTAAAAAAACGCATTTTTAGGTATGTCTCGGAGCGCCACCCCCTTATGCATGGAAATTACCTTGAATGTATAATAATTAAGCCATACTATTTTTAAAAGATAAATTTACAAAGTGTCTTTAATGCAACCTTATGTCTTAAATTGACTCGACTATAAGGCAATGTCCAACCCCTCTTCTAAGAGTTTTTGACTTAGCAAAGCACTCGACGCCTTGGCGTGATGAAGGTTAATTTGAATTTTTTTAGCATTGTGTATGTATGTACGCTTACGTCTGTCTGTATGGTCTGTATCTATA